>OY992514.1:31467832-31776060 GCA_963921215.1 Scoparia ambigualis
GTGGTATATGAGAATCATTTATCACCTGCTAGATTTGACTGTAATAAATTCATGGGTATTGTATAAAAAAGTCGAAGAAAGAAAAAGCAACCACAAAAATATCATGACCCTTGCAGACTTTCGATCAGAGTTGGAAACGGGTCTTATAATAGGTATGCCCAAATCGAATTTCGGCAACACTAATAATGAGAATACCAGCAGAAGGTTTTTTGAGGATCCCACTTTAGCTGCTGAAATAACTGGCATCAGTTATGATTTAATCTACAGATTAAAAGTAATATTGAAAGCAATTTCAAGTGGCTTTAAAATTAATCCGGAAAAATATGAAAGGTACGCTTCAGAGACAGCAGCTCTTTATGTCGAGATATATGATTGGCATCCTATGACGCCAACACTGCATAAACTATTAGTCCATGGTGCAGTCATCATCGAGAAGGCATTATTTCCAATCGGACAGCTTTCAGAGGAGGCAGCTGAGGCTCGTAACAAACATTTTAGATGTTACCGCCAAGATTTTTCAAGAAAATTTTCCAGGGAAAGTTGTAATCAAGATATTTTTAATTGCCTCTTGCTTAGGTCAGATCAAGTGCTAAGTAGCATGAGAACGGTAAAAAAAAGGAAAGCGAAAACATTTTTACCCGAAACTTTGGCTATGTTCGAATCTGCAGAACCATCAGAACCTGCAGAACAATCATCTGAAAGCGACGACGACGACGACGAAAAAGTCAAGAAACTTAATTTTATATTTTTGCTTTTTTATATTTGGTAATTATGTAAATGTATTCATAAATATATATATATATATTTTTTAAATAAGTTTGAGCAAAATATACATCCTAAGTGAAAATTATAGTCAATAATAATTTTGGCCATGTACGAGTAGATCGTGCAAATACCTGTATGTGAGACGGTGGAACACACTTCTGAATAAAAAGAAATGGGGCCTCTATGCTACTATCGAGTTTTTGGTCAAGGAGCAGGCTATTACAAATAGAAATATTGAAAAAGCCAACGCAGGATTGGAAAGACCACCACCAAAGAAAAGAGGTAAAAGAAATGATAACGCAATTGAAAATGTAATCAATAATAAAGATAATATGGATTTAATGGAATATCTACGTGCAATTGCAATTCATGCTAAATTGTAAAATCGTATTATGTTTTATGTTACTAAAAAGAAAATTAGATTTATTTACTGTTTTTTATAGGATTAAAATTATTAAATCTTTATAAAAAAAGATTTACTTTGTTCAATGTTTTCTATATTATTGTATTGTGCAAAAAATAGTAAAATGTTACTAATGGAAAATAATATATTTATTTTCTATTTCTTAAAATGATTAAAATTGTTATATTTTTTTTAAAAAACAAAAGATTTGTAATTCAGTTTTTTTTGGAATGATTAGCGGAAAATACTGTAATTCGCAAAAAATGTATAATTTTAATAAAAGTAAATAATTAATTTGAACAGAAGCCAAAAGAGCAGTTAGGCAGCCATTACACGGTCAATCCAGATCGCGATCCATGATCGTGATCAGTGATCGCGATCCAGATTGACTGTGTAACGTGTAGATTGACAGATCGCGATCCAGATCACAAAAATATCCAGAAATTTTGAAATCTGGATCGCGATCCGAGATCACGATCTAGATTGAACGTGTAAACGCAGGATCGCGTCAGTCTACGCTACGCGCTATGCAAGATGGACGTCGGTGACACGCGCTTTCGCTCGCCGCTGTCGCCGGTCGAACTCAACTCGCCAAATTCACCTTCTCTTTCTCAAGTTGATGAAGATTTTATTATAATATTGGAAACATTACCAGTATTGTGGAATGCCCAGCATCAGCACTACAAAAATAAATACAAACGAGATGTTGGATATAAAAACTGCTAGATATATTTAAAAAATATATTTATTATGAGATTTAGGATTAGATTATCGTGCACCGCTTGCAGATGGACGTGCCATCTGCAATTTAATTTTTATTTACACAATAATATTAATTTAAATTGTGCCAAGTAACGTCCGCGTTAAACTAGGCCAGTGCATGTTAGTCATGCAGATATTGAGAATACTTTGTGTTGTTTTGTTGTTTTATTGAATATTAATTCAATAATGGATAGTCCCTTCAACCGGAGTTCGAGGACCGGCAGGAGCCCACCACCACTACCGCAGAAAAGACCAACTGAAGGAGCTGACGGACCAACAAAGATCGAAGCTGTATCGACCCACGAAATTCAGCAATGGCTCTCCTCCATTGAACAGTGCTTGAACGAAATATGCACAATTTCAGGCGAGAGTAAACTGAATACAGAACAAAAACTGAAAATAAGCACCGTCAGCAGAAATGCGATGGGAGGTGTGTCTCAGCTGGCCGTTCAGTATCAATCGCTGAAACAAAAATATATTACGGCCCAAATGACAATTAAGACCTTAACCGATCAGAAGGAGACCTCTACTTAACTTGACGATCAGCTCGAAGTGATTAAAGAATGCATTCGCTCTGCTCCAAAGGCCCAGACACCCAGCACATCTTTCGCAGATGTGGTTAGAACTAGAAATAGTTCTTTAATCCGACCCCCCAGCACCAGTACTATTGCTATTTATCCAGCGAGCAAAGATAAGTCGAGCGAAGAGACTAAGAAGCTCATTCAGACCATCATCAAACCGGAAGAACTTAAATTGCATATCCGAGGGATGAGGAAGATCAAAGGTGGAGGTGTAATAATTAGCGCCGAAGGAAAAGACGACCTCGAGAAGTTAAAGCGTTCTGAAAAGCTTAAGAGTTCAGGTTTGCAAGTGGAAGAGACTACAAAACGTAGGCCTAAAATTATATTGTTAGGAGTACCCGCCACTACTACTGAGAAGGACCTATTTGAATGTTTATATGAACAAAACATCTCGGACAAGCATCAGCACATGGGACGCGAAAAGTTCCTTAACTCGATAAAACTGAGCCACAAATCAGGTAAAAAAGACGCGGCCTATTGTAACTTTGTACTGGAGCTTACTTCTGACCTTCGAAAAATTATCATTGATCAGGAAAGAGTTTTCATCAATTGGACTTCCTGCCCAGTAAGGGATTACACATTTGTGACTAGATGTTACAAGTGCCAGCAATATGGGCATTCGGCGAAATATTGCCGTGAGACCGAATGTACGTGTGGGCACTGCGGCGGCGTCGGCCACTCAATAAAAGAATGCTCTAAACAACAAGAACCCGCAAACTGTGCTACGTGCCAGCGCTTTAACAAGCCCAGCCACCACAACACCGGAGATGAACAGTGTCCAGCAAGAAAAATGGCCGAGGCACGATACATGAGTTCAATTGACTATGAGGGCGCCTAGAGCGCCGCACATACAGTTTAATCGCTGCACAAGGATGGGTAATGTAACTCATGATATTATTAAAGAATTAGACTCTTCATATGAATATGACTTTTTGGTTTGTGAGCCATATACATGTTCGTCGTTTATAAGTAATATTAAGCATAGTCATAATATTTTTATACAAAACATACGTAGCATTAATTGTAACTTTGATGGTATGTTAGCGTTGCTTAGTCAAATCAATGTAAAAATTGACATAATGGTACTGACTGAGTGCTGGTTGTCCACTGCTTCTTGTATTCCTCAATTACCTGGATATGTCTCATACACTACTAACAAAACTAATATTTTAAAAAGTGATGGTGTGACATTGTACATTAAAAGTAATATGAGCAAGGTAACTGTTGACGAACCTGACCTAGTAGATGCAAACTGTCTAATTGCAAAAATAAACAATGACACCGCTATTGTTGCTATATATCGTTCTCCCTCTTATCATAATATTTCCAACTTTCTACAATCTTTGAGTGTACTTTTAGAACAATTAACATCATTTAAGAATGTATTTGTCATGGGCGATTTAAACATCGATATAAAACCCGGAAATATAGATCGTAATTCACCGGAATATTTAACTCAGACAGCCTGTTTAGGTTACTTACCCACTCATTTGCATCCTACTAGAAAAGGTAACTGCTTAGATCATATTTTAGCCAAGACTAACATCCCTTTAAAAACTTTTATACTAACATCCACTTTGACAGATCATAATTCCTTATTGTTGTGTTTGCAACAGCGCTACGATAAGTCTTACGCAAAAGTAAAACGTACGACGCTGCAATATGAGTCAGTGACACATGACCTAGACAACCTAGACTTGTCTACTATTTACAACTCGGATGACGTTAATAAATCAACCGAATACCTTTTATCATCCTTAACTAAAATTATTGAATTTAATACACGCACTGTTTTGTTAACCCGCCGTAATAAAATCATGAAACCTTGGATAACTCCTGGACTTTTACGCTGCATCAAGCATCGTGATAAACTTCACAGAACACTCAATAAAAACCCAGAAAGTGAAATTAATAAAGTTACCTATTACAGATATCGGAATTATTGTAATAATTTATTAAAAAAATTAAAGCGACAATATGAAAGGAATCAAATTCAAAATACGGGTCACGACAAGAAGAAATTATGGAAAGTCATTAAAAACATTACTTACACAACTAAAACCGAACCGCCTGTTCATAAACTCATTGCAAATTCCGCTACGCCTGCACATTCCCTAAACAGATTAAACAATTTCTTTGTAAACATCGGAAAAAACCTAGCTGCAAAAGCGAAATTCAGTCACATGCAGCCGTCTTCCTGTATTGCACCGCCTTCCAAATTACCAGTTTTAAACTCTTTTGCCTTATTCGACACTGACGAAACCGAAATTGAACAAATTATTATGACTTTAAGAAATGACTGTGCCACGGGAATTGATAAAATATCTTGAGCTTTCATAAAAACATTTAAAGATAAACTTACTCCCCCGCTTACACATCTTTTTAATTTATGCTTTGCGAAAGGAATTTTTCCTAATGTATTGAAGAAGGCCCTCATTCGCCCTATTTATAAAAATGGAGATACTAGTTGTATGAATAACTATCGTCCCATAGCCATACTGCCATCAATATCCAAGATCGTAGAAAAACTCATTTATAACAGACTTGTAAAATACTTAGAAAATAACAAACTCTTAGCAGCTACTCAATTCGGTTTTAGAGCAGACAGATCGACTGACGATGCAGTACATCAGCTAACTGACTACATTGTAAGGCGGCTGGACTCACAAAAAAAGTGCTTAGTCATATTCCTTGATCTCGCAAAAGCATTTGACACGATTTCCATATCTATACTTCTAAAGTTATGTGAACTTGGTATAAGGGGTGTTCCACATAACCTCATCAAAGATTATCTTTCTAATCGGACACAACGTGTAATAATAGATGACACTATGAGTGACGAATTGACTGTTGAATATGGTGTTCCTCAAGGGAGCGTAATAGGACCCTTGCTATTTCTCGCATACATTAACGACTTATGCCTCCTTCCCCTTTCTAAAAGCGGAAAAATAATATCTTACGCCGACGACACAGCTCTGCTCTTCAGTGCGGACACTTGGAGTGAGGCGTACGAACTAGCTCAATCTGGATTTAATACAGTCACTCAGTGGCTTAGAAGTAACTTACTGACACTTAACATAGATAAAACAAAATATATGACTTTTTCCTATAATTCACTATCCCAACCTATCCCAAACTCACATTCCATAACAGCCCATCTGTGCAAGGACTCGCCTGACACTTGCTTCTGCCCTAAGCTCAGCAGCACTGACAATATTAAATACCTAGGGGTAATAATTGATAAGTATTTAAAATTTAAACCACATATTGAAGCACTTATATCTAGAGTTAGAAAGTTAATCTATGTCTTTAAAAATCTTCGTCACATTGCATGTGCTAGTCTACTAAAATCAATATATCTAACACTTTGTCAGTCATTATTTGTATACTGTATTACATCATGGGGCGGTGCACACAAAACTATTATGATAAACTTAGAAAGAGCACAGAGAGCAGTTCTAAAAGTCAGCACTTTCCGACCAATACGCTTCCCGACGGCAAAGCTCCTTACTAAATGCGATGTCCTATCTGTACGCCAGCTGTTTATTTTACTAACAATTACTAAAAAGCACTCAATAATGCTCTATGACCCTGCGCTCGAAACCAGCCGAAGACGTGCAGATATTGTATGCTCTACTGAACCATTTAGAAGATCAAACTCTCACAGATTCTTCTGTCACCTGGGTAATTTTTTGTATAACAGAATAAACTTGTCTCTATGTATTTACTCCATGACCAAAGTAAAATGTAAAAAAACAGTACAAGAGTGGTTAAAACGTATAACATATGATGACACAGAGAACTTACTATTAGTTATTACGTAAGCGTGAACACCGAGTGATAAAAATGTTGATTAAGTAGAGCAATATTTAATATTATAATTGTACTTTCTATTTCCGTATATTTTATAGTTTAGCTAATGTGTAAATGATTTATTGTCTAAAAAGCACCAACCTAGTTTTATGCATAGATACCTAATACACAGGCAATATTGTATGCTTAGCTTAGGTATTACATATTATTATAATATACACTAACCCTAATTTCTTAACATAAGTCTTTTGTATCTAGGCTAAGTTTTTATACAGCAATAAATTATCTTATCTTATCTTATCTTATTTATGGAGTTATCATTTGTAGTAACTCGTTAAAAGATTTTTCATCCATCCTGAAGTAGTTTTTGTATCTTTTTTATTGAAATTTTGCATTCACAATGCTATATGAATATAGGATAAAATGTTTACTAGAAAAAAATCAACCAGTCTCAGGAAGCTCGAATGGGATTCGAATCCATGACCTTTGGATTGCCGGTCCACTGCTCTAACCGCTGAGCTACCGAGACTCCAGAAGACTCGCTGAATTTTTCCTATTAGGTAGTTGGATTTACACTGCAAGCCAGCGGTATTACAGCGGTGGACCGGCAATTCAAAGGTCGTGGGTTCGAATCCCATTCGAGCTTCCTGAGACTGGTTGATTTTTTTTCTAGTAAACATTTTCCTAGTTTTTGTAATCATCATCTCCAGCAGTTAGTTGTATTTCTTTAAGAAGATTTAAATGGGTACCTATACATTTCTCTTTTCTGTAACTACTGTTTAACCCAGCGCCTTTTTCGAATCCTTTTCTTTAAAGTTAGGGCTAATACAAGGGATAATATAGTTTTAACTTTATGTAGATCCATGACAACACGTGTGATCACGCGGCGAAGGATACGCGGACTGACGAAATCCAGATTGAACGTGTAATGTTGTAGCGCAATCCATCAACCTGTGATCGCGATCAGGCTGGCTAGATCGTGATCTTGATTGGAAATGGTCAAAATACTTCTTTTGAAAAAAATGAACATGAGTTCATAGATCTTTGATTTGAATGGGTGTAGATGAGGGTAATAGAATATTAACACATGGTATGATAATATAGTCGATATTTTGAAATTTCGATTACATGAATGTTCGATATAATGAATATTCGATATTATGTACGTTCGATCATTTAAATAAATTTTCGATGTTTTGAAGACTTATGTATTGACATTTCGATTTTAGGAGCTTTTGATAAAATGAACGTTCGATTATTTGGATGTTCGATACTTCGTTGTCGATTTGGTTGGTTTTGTTATTTTACATCTACCGTACATTGTCTACGTTTTTCTAAAAAATAAATAATGTTATTAAAGTTTTATTGTTCTTATGGTAAGCGAACTGTAATTTTGTTCAACGGGCACAGCATGTTTAAATTTTTTATTGGTTTTCGACCTTATCTCAATTGTATAAAGTTCAAAAATGGTGGTAATAAGGGTTAATGAGAATAAACATCTTAAACCTTAAACCTTACCTATAAGACATACGAAGATCTGTTCTCAGGAACACTGTCATCGATTTTAGTAGCAAGAAAAACTGCATTCATACATATTAAAAAAAACTTGTACTGAACCCGGACGTTTTGAAAAATAAAACTAAAACTATTTCTATTAAGATATCGATTGTGTAGTTCTTAAGCAGCAAATGTTACTACGAATCATAATGTCTAAATTAATAAAATGCATTGTTTTCATATCGTTTCATTTATTTTAGTGGGTGTTCGAAATTAATTAAATTTTTATCAATACAACATTCAACTCATTTCTTTGTGTGCAAAATTGTTTCTATGGTGGTTGTCTTATGGCTCTTTAATGGTGTCGCAACTTATAACATTCACTGCTTTTACATATGGCTTAGGCATGCCATTAAGCCATGCCAGAAGTTTTGTTATCTGCGATAATTTTATGTATAAGATTGTAATTACTTACTTATCTATTATTCATAGACGATCAATTAATTGAAAAGCCCAATTAGAATAAGTATGCAGATACAGAAACGTGATGAACCTCGAACGTCATGGTTTAACTGGCGGAACAGCAATAAAAAAAGAAAAAAAACATTGGAGTGGAGTGCCGATGTTTTGGCGGAAAGTTAAAATTTTGCTTGAACATTTTGTGTTCTTCTGTGTAGTTCGGAAAATGCGTTTTACAAACACTGAGCAGTTAGACTTATTCGAAGCCTACTTCGAAAATGACAAATTGCACCCGTGCACTAGATTGGTACCATATCAAATATCCGCCACGTATTTTATCTACTCGCAAGATATTTAAAACAAATTGTTTACAATTTGAAGACCCATGGAAGTTTTAAAAAGCCAATAAAGAAAAAAGGAAGAATATGTGATGAAAACCTCAACCTCAACCCGTGATGAAAGTCGTGACATCCCTGAAATCTCACACATGACTATGCACCGAACCCTAAAAAAACACAAATACAAGTGCTATAAAAATGGACATTGGGTGTAGACCTTATACAGGTGATATTAGACGACTTTAATTTTGCAATTAGATAAAAGAAATCATTTTCTGATAAAACGCAATTTTCCAACAACGGAATGTACAACCGTAAAAATCATCACTATTGGAGTCGAGAAAAACCCTTACGGGTGCACAAAGGACGCCGTCAAGTTAAATTTTCATTTACTGCTGGGTCGGGCTACTTCATAATACGGTTCTAATGTTTAAAATTTTTAAACATTTGGACAGATTCAAGTACCTTTCAATCTTAGAAGATCTTTTAGAGGTCTCAGGAGAAATGTCAGCAGAATAAAAAGAACGAGTTCATTTTCAACAGGATAGAGCACCGGCTCACAATCAGAAGACTCTTTTTCTTGTTTCAAAGATACTGTAAGACGTTGTTTTTTTTTTTTTATCGAGAAATAGCTGTTTTTTTATTGGATATTTGTTTGTATGTGTTGTGTTGTGATCGTATTAATTTTTTTTGTGGAATTGGAAAATGTTCTTCTATGATAGGGAGGGCATTTTCTAATTTGTATTGACGCTGTAAAAGAAAGGGAGAAAAGAAATAGCCTTGCTGAGTTTGTTGCCGGTTCTTCTCAGTACAAGGCTCCCGCCCCATAGTTAGGACTTAGGTCTTACTTAGTTAGGACGATCCGATGACGTAGCGACATTTATAAGTGCTCAATTATTGTAGCCTAAATTGAATAAATGAATTTGACTTTGACTTTGACAATAATTGTCACATAGCTATAGACTTTCTAGAACTTTCTTCAAAAACGGATTGGTACGAACAGTCTTATCAAACGGCCTGCAAGGTCGCCTGATTCAACCCCACGTCCTACTAGACTATTTCTAGTGGGGCTACGTTAAGGATGAAGTGTACAAAACAAGCTACAACACTTTTGAAGACCTAAAATCAGCCATACAAACAATTTTAACGCAAATTCACCACCTGAAGATAAAAAATGCAATAGTAAGTTCGTTACCTAAACGAGTTAAATGTTGTATTGAAAAAAATGGAAGTCATTTCGAACACCTACTAAAATAAATGAAAGGATATGAAAACAATGCATTTTATTAATTTTAGACATTATGTTTCATAGTAACATTTGCTGCTTAATAACTACACAATCGATATCTTAATAGAAATAGTGTTCGTTTTATTTTCAAAACGTCCGGGTTCGATTCCCGGGCTGAGTACAAGTTTTTTTATAAAATGTATGAATGCCATTTATATTGTTACTCAAATCAATGACATAGTTCATGAGAACAGATATTTGTATGTCTTATAGTTTCAGACTTTTCCATACTGACCGATCTAAATGTTACCTTGTATACAGGGTTCCTCCGTGCTTCGGAAGGCACGTTAAGCCGTTGGTCCCGGTGGTTGTCGTAAGATGGCAGTCGTTAAAACCCACCAACCCGCATTGGGCCAGCGTGGTGGATTATGGCCCAATATCCCCACGTGCTATATCCCCTCGTGGGAGGCCTGTGCCCAGTGTGTGCAGTGGGACGTTTATAAGCTGATGATGATACATGGTAAATTTTGAAAACCCCGCCAAAAGCAAATATGGTGTAAAAAAAAGGAATCAAAAATTATTTGGCGTAAAAATAATGAATGTTTTCTTCTTTTAAATAAAAATTTTTGCCTGCTTTTTATATCCTGTATTGCTAGGTGCGTGCGCTCACCCTCGTGGGCAAAGCGACGGCGCGCTGTGATTGGTGCACGGGGGGATAATAGCGGTCACGCGCAAGCGCTTTGATAGCCGCGATAGGCCGCGCGCTAGGTGACAATAATTTTAATTTTCTTAAGGAAAAGTTGAGACAAAAAAGTATAAAGATTTTTTTTTTCATTATTTGGTAGTACTGCTGCTGTAGAATCACGTGAAAAAATTTGGCGGGATGTCCAAAATTAACCCTGTAATCATAGTGGTGAGGCCATCGTCTATGCCGTTGGATGTATGAGCAGTCTTTGGTTGGTTGGTTACCGATCACATCCAAATGAAACGTAAATAACAAACACGCTTAGCTCAACCCGGGTAGACATTCGGATATCCAGCCAAGCACTTCACACACTTTTTAGCACTTAACACCAAATAAAAAAATAGTGCTAAATGATAATATTGCACGTCACGTGACTCTCGCTACTCAGAGGGCCTAGACAAGTGGCAAACGCTCACCCCCTGTCCATTCTTAATTTGTCGTACAATGCTGTGTATCTACACCATTGGGTACGTATTAAAATCTCGAAAATTCATAATACCTACAACTAAAATACCTACGTTTAAAACATCGAAAATCAAAATACCGAATGTATGAAATACCTATGCCCGATATACCGAAGCTCAATATGTCGATTTTCAAATAACCGAAAGTTCAAAATCCCGAAAGTTCAAAATACCAAAATTACAAAATCCTGAAAATTCAAAATACTTACCGAATTTTATAAGACCTAATTTCGAGGATAAGTTTCTTTATTAGACAACAGAAATACTAGCTGCCCTACTTCTGCTAGTAGGTCACGTGATAGGTTAGAAATATAAGTTACATTGTAAAAACACGGTTAAATCTAACTTTCGGGATTTTAAACTTCGGCATATCAACTGTAGGTATATAAATTTTCGGGATTTTGAACATTCAGGATTTGAACTATCGTAGTTTTGAACTTTAAAATTCGGCATTATAATACGTACCCGTACCAATTTGCTAGTGAAAAACACAGCAGAGCGTGCGCATTGTACGTTAATTACGAATCGACAGTAAGTAAGCGTTTGCCACTCGTCTATGGGGGCTGAGCTCTTACGCAAAAGCGGTCCTGGAACCTCTGAAGTGCAGATCTAAGTGAAATCCCAGTAGCTACCGTCCCCACCTTTCGATGTACGTCTTCGCATCGTCATACACGCCGAAGAAGACGAACCCGCCCAGCATGAAGCCGGTAAGTCGGGGCGTCGCACCTGCAAACAGACGCGGCTCACTCACATGCATACATAAATAATCAAGACTATTATCCCCGAAGGGTTAGTCAGAGACTACGCAATGAGGACCGCAAAAGCAGTCCTCTGCCATAGTCCACTTCTTCCCAAATAGCGACTGCACATGTGCTCAGCGTGACTGGTGGTGAGCGCATCGCCGCTCTATACTGTTGGATGTATAACTTCAACCTACCAAACAAAATGTCAAAATTATTCAATACATTTTAAACTTTGTCACTACAAAATAAGAATCAATTTCGATTGGAGTAATTTGACAGTTTTGGATGAGGTTGAGACGTTGAGAGGGGACATTTTTTACTGACCCCGAAAATTGACGTAGTTAGCTATGCTATCAAATGACTAGTTGTAACCCCGGGTCAAATATGGATAGTTTTCGAGAAAAAAATTCATAAAGTTGGCTGTTTAGGTGAGGTGAAAAACAGAAAAACAGTCTATCTAATAGAAAAAAATATTAATTTTATTGAGTGCTACTAAATGATGGTTCTTTAAGACTAGTTATAAAAATAATGAAAATTGTTTTTAACTTTAAAGATTTTTGAAAAAAAAGTATTTTTTGAATTAGGTATATTTTTTTACAAAAGTTGCGTACAGTTTGCGCACGTTTTTTGCAAGTAATACTTAAGCTTTGTATCTACCTACTAAAAAAAACCAGCTTGGGATCTTTCGTCTAATTTGAGATATTCGCGATTTCAATTTTGTGTTAAGCGTCTGCATAATTTTGTATGGCATTTTGCACGGAAGTTATTTACGTGCAGTTTTAATTTTCGATGATAATCTAAGCGTGGCTCGGGAAGGAGTCCACCCCCGGTAGGCTTTTGCTTAAACCCCAACTTAATACACGTAGACTGGAGGAGCGGGGGTGACACGTCATGGAGTCGACAAAGACCCATGGCGCTGCCTGCGAAGCTGTGGAACACGCCACAGCCGGTGCCCCTGTCTCCGGGGGTATACGCAAATGTTCTAGGACAGCTATACTCTAAGTGTGTTCCGCGGAACTCTATGGTTCCGCAATACCTGTGTAGGGGTTCCTCAAGAATTTGGAAAAAAAATCAAAACACCTCTCTCTGGTCGAACGTTTTGACTCCGCGGCCGTGCGTAGGTATATTTATTTATTTATTAGTATTTGTATAAACATGTGTTACAATAGCTGGTACAATATCTTATCTTACAAGCTCGCTAACTAGAAAAACTAGTGTTCATTGTTCTACTGCCTGCTGTATTCCGTTGTCTCAGTTTTATACATTTCTTAATTGTCTTGGTTAATTATTTAACTTAATTGTTAATTGTCTTACTTAATTAACTTAGTCTCTTATACGCAGTAACGATTGTGCATTATTTAGACCCCACCATCCTGACGTGTAACATTATAAATAAAGAAGAATGAAACGTTGGCTTAAAGGTGTTAAACGTGTTGCAACAACATCTTCTAATGACGCTGAATGTTCAAAAGCAGTACGCGCGGAGAATATAGCAATCACCGATCCAGACGATGCTGCCACGACGTCAAGCTCGACGGTTTGAAAGACGAAAAAAAGGAAGTATGATGAATCATATATTAGTTTCGGATTTGTTGATTCCAACGGCTCACCTCTCTGCATGCTATGTAGTAAACTGCTTCCTAATAGTTCCATGGCACCTGATAAATTGCGCCGACATTTAGAAACTACACCCCGAGTCTAAAGACAAGAATAAAGAATTTTTTGTTCGTAAAAAAGATCAGTTATTGAAAAGTCAAAAAAATATGATGCATGTAACACAAACTATCAACGAAAAGGCCACGGAGGCATCATATTTAGTTAGCTATCGCATTGCACAAGCAGGTGAAGCGCACACTATCGCTGAGAATTTAATAAAGCCATGTGTATTAGACATAACAAAATGTATGCCCGATGAAAAATCTGCAAAGCATCTTTCTACTGTGCCGCTATCAAACGATACTGTTTCACGGCGAATCCATGATCTGGCAAGCTACGTCAGACAAAAACTAGTTACACGTCTACAAAAAAACACGATTCGCCTTGCAAATGGACGAGTCAACTGATGTCCCTGGTTTGGCTATCTTGCTGGTTATCGTGAGATATCCATATGAAAGTTCTTTTGAAGAAGACATGCTTATGTGTTCACCGCTGCTCACAAACACTACCGGGGAAGAAATTTTTAATAAAATAATCTCAGTTGGAACGATTGCATTGACATTTGTACAGATGGGGCCAAGGCGATGACAGGTAAAACAGCAGGAGCAGTGTCACGAATAAAAAATAAGCGCCTAATTGTAGTTCCAGCCATTGTATTCTGCATAGACAAGCACTTGCGATGAAGCAAATGCCGTCAAATCTAAAATTTGTTATGGATGAAGCGGTAAAAATAATTAATTTTATCAAATCACGACCACAACAATCCCGATTGTTCTCATTATTGTGTGAAGATTATGGCAGCAAACATAAAACACTGCTGCTCCATACAGAAGTGCGATGGCTGTCTCGGGGTAAAACTTTAACAAGGCTATTTGAACTTAGAGCCGAGTTACAAATGTTTCTTTCAGCAGATACTTCTTTTAATTTGAAGGACCGTGTGTATGATAAAACTTGGTTGTTCCAATTGTCTTTTATGGCGGATATGTTTCAAAAACTGAACGAATTGAATTTATCATTGCAAGGTAAACAGACAACAGTGTTTCAGGCCTATAACAAAATAACTGCCTTCAAAAGAAAATTAGATTTTTGGATTATTTGCGTTGGTAAGAAAGAAATAGAAAGCTTTACGTCACTCAGTGAGTTTGTTAGCGATAACGACTCAGAAATATTTCACGATGATGTGTTTGAAGAATTGGTCCAATATCTCAGTTCGATGCGCGCATCTTTTGAAAAGTATTTTCCCGAAGAACAGAATACAAAAATGAATCTGAATTCATGGATTCATAATCCTTTTTTACTCAACTTGGAAAAGCCCGAAAGTATGGCAAACGAGATTTATAAATCTCTTTTAGAAATGTCATCAGACACAAGTATGGAGTCACTGTTCAAAACGACGCCTCTCAACGATTTTTAATGCAGAATCCGTGATGAATATCCAATTCTTGGCAAAATGGCTCTGAATATTCTTCTCCCGTTCCCAACAACATATTTGTGCGTAACAGGATTCTCAACCTATACAGCCACGAAAACAAAATATCGCAATAGACTGGACGCCGAACCTGATATGAGACTTCAACTGTCTTCTATCAAACCTGATATCAACCAATTGATGAAAAATAAAAAACAGTTTCATACCTCCCATTAGTTAGATTTTTTCTTTTTTTAATATTACTACTACTACTACTACTATTAATACTTGCCATGTGGTAAAGTAAGTAATAATTAGTAACTGTTACAATGTACTTTTATTATGCTTATTAAAGAATACATTTTTAAATACTATTGTTTTATTGTAGGGTTCCATCAAGTATTTTGCTTCCCAAAAGGGTTCCGTCACCGAAAAAGTTTGAGAACCACTGTTCTAGGAGAACATGAAGCTGTGGATCGCGCCACAGCCTATTAGCAGCCTATAAAAATTATGCAGGCGCTACAAAGTAGGTAGATACAAAGCTTAAGTATTACTTGAAAAAAAATACGTGCGCAAACTGACCACTTTTTGTATAAAAAAATTTAACGTTTTCTGCGGTTTAAGCGAGCACTACACATTGAAATGAAACAATTTTTACGGATTAACCCGCGTTTAATTTACTATTTACATAGTTTTTATATTATCCTGACGTTTCGAACCCTTTACAGGGTCCGTGGTCACAGGGAGTCTCCCTGGATAATATAAAAACTATGTAAATAGTAAACTAAACGCGAGTTTAGAGTTATTGTTTTTCACACAGACGCTACATAAAGCAGGTTTTATATCAGCCACCTCATATACATCTACATAATACTGTTAACAATTATTCAATTGATTAATAAATTCTAAAACATCGAATATTAATCGAAACGTAACATCACTAAAGTGATGACACCACTGGGGTCCGCCATCTTGAAGGCGACACTTTTGCTGCGACCGCCGAGGCGTCAACATCTCTGTCGTCGTGTTGTACTGTACCATTGGAGGCTACCTTGGAAAATAAACGGCTCTTAGTAAGTACTGTCCGGTGTTTCTCTTCCGAACCTTATCAGTTCAGAAGTGGGATCCCGCGACGAACGCTTTGCCTGCGCAAAGGCCGAAACCTGCAGCGATCTAGGTAAGTGCGTGTACAATTTATATCTTGTAGTGAATTTTACTGTGATGTGTAATACTATGTGTTTTTTGTTGTTGGGATAAAATAGTATGTACTACCGCTATTTATAGCTCAAAAATAATAATGCGGCGTGATGTGAATACCAGCAAAAGCTTAACATTGCGTAAAACAATAGTAAAATTATCAAGTAGTAGCCTACGGTTACTTATTGCTAGTTGTTAATGCAAATATAGTGGTTATAATATCTAACGTGTTATTTACAATTATTTTTAAGAGGAAGGTATACCGATATGAATAGTTTTTTGTCGTTCATTTTAAAAGTTGAGTGCAAATCATTCTATATCTTTATTAATTACAGAAGGTAATTATTAATGATGTACCGTTTAACAATCTAAGTAAAGTATGACGTTGCTTTTATTTTGATTGATGGAACTACGATTGCCTACTAATAATTTTAAGTTCCTGTTCTATTTTATCAATTCGAATTGACAAATTTTAGGTTCATAAATTAACAAACCAACAACATTGTAGCGATATGAATAGTTTTTTGTCGTTTATTTTAAAAGTTGAGTGCAAATCATTCTATATCTTTATCAATACTACAGGTAATCATTAATGACGTACCGTTTAACAATTTAAGTAAAGTATGACGTTGATGTTATTTTGATTGATTGAACTGCGATTGCCTACTAATAATTTTAAGCTCCTGGTGTATTTTATCATGTCAAATTGACAATTCTAGGTTCATAAACTAACAAACCAACAACATTGTAGGTCTGTACTCCTTTTGCAATTGGAGTGGTTACCTATTCAAGCATATTGTGTTTGTTACAGCAAACAGTTTATTCCTGTGATCCTTTTTCCTTTCTCATTGGGTAGCAATGGGGTCGCACGGTTTTAACTATAAAGAGCTTAGTACTAGAAGGGGAAATACTCGAACTCCATCGCGAGAACCACCACCGTTATCACCAGAATCGCAACGACAGCGTATTTCTCGAGATCTAAGGGTACGCAGTCGGTCACGTTTGCGTAGAACTAGGTCGCGAACACCTCCGCATACACCTACGCGTAATCGGAGCTTTATTAGAAATAGGCCGGTGGCTAGGACTTTGTCTACCCCTAAGCGTGAATCTCGGTCCGATCAGCGGCGACGTAAATCATTATCTAGGAGACGTTGTAACCAAAATCGTTCACGTACGCCGCGTCATTACCGCAGAGACAGTAGACATAGACCTTCTAGATCGAGTTATCGTCGAGAGAACAGTAACAGGCGACGACGATGTAGTTCAAGTGCGGATGAGTCGGAAATTAAAAAACGATGTCAATCGCGTAGAAGTAAGTCACCTGCTCTAATTACGCGACGTAGTGAATCTGGTACATCGAAAGATAAAATCTCTGACATGCACGTAAAGGATAGTAGGAATATAGGTGCGGATAAGACAATTGAGACTTCTCTTTTAGAAAAGTTGGTTACGGTTTTAACTGAACGAGGTAGCACTACGGCTCAAGGAACGGGAATGCACGCAGCTCAAAACATAATACCTGATTTTGATCCACAAGGAAAAATCCAGACAATGAAAGAATGGTTGGCGAAAATAGACGAATCAGCGCATGTGTATGGCTGGTCAGAACGTCAGATAATATTTTATGCATTACCAAAATTACGTGGTTTAGCCAAGCGTTGGTATGACGGACTGACTAGCGTTAAATACACATGGGCTGAGTGGCGTGATAAGCTGGTCGCTGCATTCCCTTGCGAACAAAATTATGCTGAGGTACTCTCGGAAATGTTGGCTAGGAAAACCCGTCGTAACGAAACATTAGAGGAGTACTATTATGATAAGATTATGCTAATAAATAGGTGTGAGCTCCATGGGAGAAAGGCAGTGGATTGCCTTACTCAAGGCATCTACGATGCTAATATAAGAATGAATGTCCAAGGTGCCAATCTTCAAAGTCCTGAGAATGTGCTTCAGTACTTTAGAAATATTACTAGCAGAGTTGCTTACGTTCCTCGGTCCTTTAATCCAAATCAGCTACAAACGGAACAAACAGGCAAGAGGAACGCTGACCTCCCCTTAAGAAAACCAAGTACGACAAGTCAAACGACGTGTTACAATTGCGGTGAAGTAGGTCATATCGTTACTCGCTGTCCTAAAGACGTCCTTAAATGTAACAAATGTCGACGTTTTGGCCACGACGAAAAGAACTGTAATAGGCAGTTTGAGGCAAGAGCTGCAAGGGGGCCAATGCCAAAAACTTCAATCACGTCTAATACTGCACACGTTTTGAATATTGCTACAGCAGGAAGAGGTAGTGAAAAATATTATAAACCAATTACAGTTAACGGGCAATCTATGACAGCATTTGTAGACTTAGGTAGCCAATGTACTTTGCTTCGAGAGGATTTTGGGTCAGATTTAAAGTTGACTGTAGATAAATCCAATTTGCCTATGCTGAAGGGGTTTGCCAGTGGGGTTCTTGTTCCGAGTGGACGTGTTAACATCAGGGTTACATTAGATGGATTGGACGAAAACATAGAGGCATATTTAGTAGACTCTTCGGTTCTCCCGGCCGATGTGTTAGTAGGACAATCTTTGACTGAACTTCCTCAAGTGAGAGCTTTGAAAACCAATGATAGATTAGTGTTTTATAAGGACGTAGGAACTAAATACGATAAGCATCCCATCACCAATGCGAAAGATGTCACGATACATGGGACAGTTACGATAGAAGTGCTAATGGATGCAGAGACCACTGGATTAATATATATAGATACAGAGCCTTGTATGCGTGAGGGTAAAGAGTACGTGATATTACCGGGACTGTATTCGATCAATAGCGGTAAGGGAGCTGTAGTGGTTATTTGTTTAAATTCGGAACCTTTTACGTTACGCAAAGGAATTTTGTTAGCTCGTGGTATCATTTTATTATCAAACGTAATGCCAATTTCTGAACCACCAAACAATAATTTAATGACCGTTAATTCAATAACAGTCAACGATGTTACAAGCTGCATTAGTATTGATCCTGGACAAATAAATATGAATAATAGTTTAACATCAACTATAAAAGGCCAGCTTTGTAACTTTCTAAATGAATATCGTGATTGTTTTGCATTTAGTCTAGACGAACTTGGCAAAACAAAATGTACGGAAATGCATATAGAGTTGAAGGACCACGTACCTGTTACTTATAGACCATATAGGCTGTCATTATCAGAACGCGATAAAGTCAATGATATTATTAACAATTTGTTGGCGAACGGAATTATTCAGGAGTCTACATCGGAATACGCTAGCCCTATTATATTGGTAGCGAAGAAAAACGGAGATGTGAGGTTGTGCGTGGATTATCGGGCACTGAATAGGAAGACTGTCAAAGAAAAATTTCCAATGCCTCTTATCGATGACCAGATTGACAGTCTTTCTGGACAGGTTTTCTTTACCTCGCTTGATCTCACATCTGGCTACCACCAGGTAGCTATGGCGGAAGAATCAAAGCACCTAACTGCGTTCGTGACCCCGGATGGCCACTACGAATATAATCGTATGCCCTTCGGACTAACGAACGCACCAGCGGTATTTCAAAGACTCATTCTTAAGCTATTAAAGCTGCGTCGTATTCCGGGTGTCCTAGCATATATGGACGATATTATTATACCTTCGAAATCAATACCTGAAGGAATGTCTAAGCTACGTGAAGTACTCAACCTTTTGAGGGAAGCTAACTTAACTCTAAATCTTGCCAAGTGCAATTTCTTTCAAACGACGATACACTACTTGGGTTTTGAGATCTCCTCCGAGGGAGTACGGCCAGGCCAAGAAAAGACGAAGGCTGTCACTAACTTCAAAACGCCAAAGAACGTTCACGAAGTTCGGCAATTCATTGGATTGTCGAGTTTCTTTCGGCGTTTTGTCCAAGGATTTGCAACTATTGCAAGACCATTGACGATTCTTACAAAAGCTGCCACCGCATGGGTATGGGGTGTAGATCAAGATCAAGCCTTTACTAGACTGAAGGAAATTTTGACAACACGCCCAGTCTTAGCCATATATAATCCAGAGTTTGACACAGAGCTGCATACCGATGCCAGTTTATCGGGTCTGGGAGGTATACTATTACAACGCCCGAATAAAGACACGCTACTACGGCCCGTTGCATATTTTAGCAGACAGACGACAGCAGAGGAACAGCGTTTTCATTCATATGAATTAGAAACTCTAGCTGTCGTTGCATCGCTGAACCGATTCAGGGTGTACCTTCTCGGTATAGAGTTCAAAATCGTTACGGATTGCAATGCGCTCCGTACCACTTTAACAAAAAGGGATCTCATACCGAGAATAGCACGATGGTGGCTTCTCGTTCAGGAATTCTCTTTTGTGGTCGAATATAAGCCAGGCTCTCAGATGACGCATGCAGACGCTCTTAGCCGTAACTCACTCCCTGACCAAGATGAACAACCGCTCACGGTTATGCAGATTAGTGAAGTAAACTGGTTACAATCAGTACAGCTGAGCGATCCCCGGTTATGCCATATAAAGGCTGTATTAGATACAAAGAGTCAAGAAGCGAAAGATATCCGTGACAATTACGAACTGAAGGAAGGAAAAATTTACAGAAAGGTAAAAGGCGAGCTACGTTGGGCAGTTCCAAGAGACGCTAGGTGGAAAATCATGCAACAATGTCACGACGAGGCCGGGCATTTTGCATATGAGAAGACATTGGAAAAAGTTCGACGAGATTACTGGTTTCCTAAACTAGCGCAATTTACTAAAAAGTATGTCCGTGCGTGTATACCCTGTGCTCACGCTAAAATGCCCGGGGGCAAGAAACAAGGTCTCTTGAACCCTATTCCTAAGCCGAATTTACCATTCCAATGTCTTCACATCGATCACTTGGGCCCTTTCGTTAAGAGTAAACGCGGTAACTTATATGTATTAGGAATCATAGATAGTTTTACTAAGTTTATAATACTTCGCGCTGTGAAAAATACTAAAAGTAAAACATCAATATCCGTACTTAGGGACGTATTCGCTCTATTTGGTATACCGGCACATCTTATTTCGGATCGCGGGACGAGTTTTACATCCAATGAGTTCAAGGCTTATATAGAATCTGTTGGAGTGAAACACACCTTAAACGCTGTGGCAACACCACGAGCAAATGGCCAAATCGAACGTTATAATCGTTCAATTCTGGCATCACTTACTGCTCTTGGTCATAACGAGGATGATCGGGATTGGGACGTTAGGCTCGGACAAGTTCAATGGAGCTTAAATAATACTATAAACCAAGGCACAGGCAAATGTCCATCAGAGGTAATATTTGGGAGACCTACGGTAAATACTGTAGAGGCTCAGTTACATGAGATCAACTGTTCTGAGGAATCTTTAACGGAAACCGTAGAGAAAATCCGTGAGGAGGTATGTACAAATGTTCAAGAAAGACAGGAGAAAATGAAAACTCGATTCGATAGGAAAAGATCTAAAGCGCGAACTTATAAGGAAGGTGATCTAGTAATGGCCCAAAAGAGTAGTAAGACTCCGGGTGAAAGTCATAAGTTGGTTCCAGCCTTTAGTGGCCCGTACAGAGTTACCGCGGTGTTAGGTCATGACCGATATGAAATCAGTAGCGTCGAAGGTTACTCAAAAAAGAAATATACAAATGTTTTTTCAGTTGACAAATTGAAACCTTGGATGAGATTTGGGGATACAGAATCCGAGAGCGATTATGGTGATAGCGAGTGATAAGGATATTGTTTATATAAAGGTTGATGCAATGATCTAATAAAATTAGTGGTATAATAAATTAGTTATGGGATTCGTTTTACTATGAAATGAAATGAAATTATTAAAAGAATCATATTTTAATTATAAAGATAATTAATATATCTCTTTATTTAGTATGTTACGAGTTAACAAATGAAAAGTGATTTATGTTCCTCTTTGATCCTATCCCTTAATTAAACTAAGACATGATTGGCTGCTTGAATGGCTGCTCATTAAAAAACGACGTCACAACGCGCAAGTCAACTTACTAGATCCGCCAAGCAGAGATTGAGGCCGTGACTCCTTGTGTGGGCTTGCGGTACGTGACCAAAACGGATTGAGGCCGTAGCTCCTTGTGCGGGCAAGCGGTAAATACTCGACGAGCTGAGGCCGTAGCTCCTTGTGTGGGCAAGCGGTAACAGTTTGGATTGGCTGAGGCCGTAGCTCCTTGTGTGGGCAAGCGGTAACAGTTCAGATTGGCTGAGGCCGTAGCTCCTTGTGTGGGCAAGCGGTAACAGTCGGGGAGTTGAGGCCGTAGCTCCTTGTGTGGGCAAGCGGTAACAGCTCAGGTGGGTTAAGGCCGAAGCTCCTTGTGCGAGCAAGAGGTAATAGCTTAGGTGGGTTGAGACCGTAGCTCCTTGTGCGGGCAAGCGGCGCCCACTTGTTCGTGAGAAACGCCGCAGTTCCTGGTAAGGCTCTGTCCTTTCCCTCTGGGGAGAGCCGCGGCTTCATAATACAAGAAGGCAGTACCTAACAAAGCTGTGGTACCTCATCTCGAAGAATCGTAGCTCCGTATATAAACCCACGTTTAAGTGTTGTGTGTGTTACTTACATAAAATTGTGAAAAGTGCGCGTTAGTGAATGGTGTCTAAAGATGATCCAGGTTTAATGACTCTAATTAACTTTTCACTCTTTACTCTACTACTCTTGAAAGATGTTATTTAAATGAAAATGGTCGAATAGATATTATTTTGTTCTCTTAGCTACATGAATGAGGTCATTCTTTAGTGTAGGATGGCCGAGAATATTTACAAACTTAATATTTGAAATAATTAATTAACCAATATTAAATTTTGAACTTCTTTAATTTAAAGGTATACTACACACAACATTATTGTTTTAAATCTAAAATAAATCATCCTTTGCTTTTATTTTATAAAAAAAAAAAAAAAAATCATTTTAGTGTTCTTGATGAGAGTTCTTCTTTTATGAGAAAATGTATAAAATTCGACTCCACTGATGACAAATGTAAACAATAATAACAATTATTATTATAAAGAAAACTGGACATAACCACTTACTAATATTGTTAATATTTATATTAGTGAACTCATATTAATCAACGTACAGAGGGTTGATGTCTGGGACAGACACCTTTTCAGGATGGCCGACTGTTAACAATTATTCAATTGATTAATAAATTCTAAAACATCGAATATTAATCGAAACGTAACATCACTAAAGTGATGACACCACTGGGGTCCGCCATCTTGAAGGCGACACTTTTGCTGCGACCGCCGAGGCGTCAACATCTCTGTCGTCGTGTTGTACTGTACCATTGGAGGCTACCTTGGAAAATAAACGGCTCTTAGTAAGTACTGTCCGGTGTTTCTCTTCCGAACCTTATCAATACACACGCTAAAGTACTTATACACCTCCCACACACACTCACATATACTTACCCCCAGACACACACATACGCACACACACACAAACACACACACATACACACACCCACGCACTATCTCGCAAAGAAATTTTATCTTGTATCACTCATGTAAATCGAAACTGTTATGTTTACGTAGGAAGAGCGAGGCGTACCCCACACAAGTGTCTTCTGACTACTTTCTGGGGTAGCCCCGGTAACTTAATTGTAATTGATTTACCTGAAATAAATACTTTTTTTTTTTAAACGCGAGTTAATCCGTAAAAAAGTGTTTCATTTCAAAAAATATAATTTAAAACATACTTTTTTCAAAAATCTTCAAAAGTTAAAAACAATTTCCATTTAATAACAAGTCTTAAAGAACCATACTTTAGTAGCACGCAATACAATAAATAAATTTTCCTATATGAAGCAAAAAGCAGTTTTTGTTTTTCACCCCTCCTAAACAGCCAACTTTAAGAATTTTTTTCTCGAAAACTATCCATATTTGACCCGGGGTTACTTCTAGTCATTTGATCAGCATAGCTAACTACGTCCATTTTCGGGGTTAGTAAAAAATGTCCCCTCCCAACGTCTCTGGGAACACTGCTGCAGGCACACAAATGTACACAATTATATTAAGGCTATATAAATAATTGGAGGATACAGGATAAAAACAAAAAAACTAACAAAACAACAGAACCAACAGCGAAATTATTCAAAGAGTGAGTATTTATTGGTATGTTACACCATGTCGTATCTACAATATTTAAAGTACCCTAAAATACCCTTGCGTACCTACAGTCGATGGAATTCCCGGTCGAGCACTTTTCGGCGATATTCATGGTAATTCAGGGTAAACATATGTCTGCAGTTCTGTTTTATTTTCTAAAATATGTGTTTAGTCTGATTTTAACGTAAAATTATGGCGGATTACTAACTGTTAAGGGGGCTTAGGCGATGAAAACGGAAAAATTGGCTGTTTTCTTTTAGCTGTTATTCAAAATATATTAGATGTTTCGCACTTAAATTTTCAATATGTATTACAGAACGTATGTGTGAGGGGATGACTGTTTTCAAAGCACGATTGGAAACATTTTGCTCGATAGAAAAAAATCCTGAAGTTACCTCTAAAATTTTCTATAAATACACATTACAACCGTGCTTTACAATAATAATTCCTATAAAATCATAAACACATAGGTATTTTTACTTTTTCGATTTCTTGACTGATTTTGATTTCCAAAAAACTAAAACATTTTTATTAACTTTTTGATAAAAATGGGCACTTACGAATTACCGCGGACCCCGCACCCGCGAGCGCCCGGAATTTTCGCTGACCGCCTAACCCCCCTTAAGTGATCGTGAACGTGCATGAGTGTTGGCAAATAAAACAAATCAGTGCAACGTCACTTTTCAAATTCTCTCAAGAGATTTTTTTTTTATAAAAGAGGGAGGCAAACGAGCAGGCGGGTCACCTGATGGAGAGTAATCACCGCCGCCCATGGACACCCGCAAAACCAGAGGAATCGCAGACGCGTTGCCGGCCTTTAAGGGAGGAATAGGTTTAAGGAATAGGAATTAGGGGGGGAGGGGGGGGGGAAGGGGCCTCCGGAACCCTCACTGGTCGGACGAAACACAACAGCACCAAGTGCCATTATTTCAGTGCCGAATATTAGTGAGAGGGTGGTATTACGCCGGGCGAGCCGGCCCAATGTGTGCTGCAACGCAGCGTGGCTCTACCACTCAGTTGGTGTCACTCATTTAGCACCACCCAGGGATCACGTGTAGGGTCTCAAGGGTAAACCTACGGACGCGAGCAACTTTGACCCCCAAAAAAAAGATTCGTGTGTGATCTCAATACACAGTATGAGTAGAATGTGTGTCAGTGAGTATGTATGTCTGTACCTGCGAACAGCCCCCTGAACCCCGACTGCAGGTAAATGCCAGCTAGCACGGGTCGCAGCCGCAGCTTGGCGCCGGCGCAGGGCTCCGCCAGCATTATGCGCGTCTTGGCCAAGTCCAGGGGCGTGGTCACCACCCCCGCGAACCCGCCCGCTATGGACCCGCACACCGCGCTCTGGCGGACCACACACTTATGCAATTATGTGTAAAACGAGCTAACGGACAGAAGTTGCCCTGTCCAAATTTCAAAGCATTTATTATGGTAGTTTTCGTAGTAGTTAAAAAAACTGTAGATAAACGCAATAAATATTTACTCTCACATTTTGAAACAACTGTGCGACACAGTGAAAGAATACTACCACCCCTTCCCTTGGGTGTCGTAAAAGGCGACTAAGGACTAAAGACTGCACATACATCCAACAGCATAGAGCGGCGATGGGCTCACCACCTGTCACGCTGACCACATGTGCAGTTGTATTGTGGTGAAAAGTGGACTATGGCAAAGGACTGCTTTTGCAGTCTTCATTGCCTTGACCCTTCGGGGATAACAGAACTCTGTGTATGTATCAACACTATTTATTGTTTACTTTGAAAGCCGATGGCGCCCATTCAACATCAACAAACTATGTCATCAACATCCCACTACATCTATATGTGTATGGTAAAAGAAAAAAACTTACATGGAAGCTGGATACATGGCCGTCGTTGTGGTGTCTCGCGAGGCTCTTCAACATCTCCCAGACGGGCAGCTCGATGAAGCTAAAGGGAAGGTCCCTCGCCACGGTGGACAGGAAACCTCTGTACACACCCCGTCTTAGACCCTCAGCTTTGTATGCCTGAGGGACACTGCATCCAATCATTGTCTTCTCCATCATCATTATCATTACATACAGGGTTCATGTTGGACCCCCTGCCAAAAAATAATATGGGGTAAAAAAAGAAATGATAGAATATTTGTTGTAAAAACAATAATTGTTTTTTTTCTCTTATATGATGGCTTCGTTCGATCAGCACAATTAGCCAGTGTCAAGTTTCTAATTTCTAATTATTATTTTCTTTACATCAAGTGGATGGTAATGAGTGATAATGAGCATTTAATGGTAAATGATTTATCCCAAACCCCTCGAAACTCAATATAGCTGTGGGACTTAATTGAGATCTCACTCGGACTTCTTGAGAGAATTTTAAAAGTGATGTTGCACTGTTTTGTTTTATTTGCTAACACTCATGCACGTTCACGAATACATAACATTAAATAATCCACCATTATTTCATATTAATATTCGACAAAACACAAATTATAGAAATTAATACAAAACTGCAGACATGACGCTTCACTTGTCCTAATGAAGGTTTTCTTTTTATAATTACAAATTTTCTGCCTGGTTTTTATATCCTATAGTTGTAGGTGCGTGCGCTCACCCTCGCGTTCAAAGCGACGGCGCGCTGTCATTGGTTCACGGGGGGAATAATAGCGGTCACGCGCATGAGCTTTGATAACCGCGATAGGCCGCAGGCTAGGTGACAATAATTTTCATTTTCTAAAGAAAAAGTCGAGACAAAAATATAAAAAATAATGTTTTTTTATTTCATTATTTAGCAGTACTGCTGCTATAGAATTACGTAAAAAAAATTGGCGGGGGGTCCAATATTAACTTTGTTTATACAATATCTAACAAAAACGGGTGAGTACATAAAAAAAACTTATCATACCTCAACTAAAATTCGAATGCTGCTGCGATTATTGCTCCCCACATATGTCTGTTTTCTCTGCTTGGCCACCTCCGTTGGTACCCGTATGACACATGCCAACTACAATAATATTGAAGTTATGTTAGTGAAATGTTAACATTTCAATTAGGGGCGAAACAATAAAAATTGTGTGTCCCTAATAGTAACAATAGCATTTTTTTATAAGCCACATGCTTAAAGAAAAGTGCTATTATTATTATTATTAGAAAATGGATAAAGTTACTTTTACAGTAACAAGTCACCCAGATCTGAAATCAAATTTGAAAACCAGTTTTTTTTATTGACCCATCTGGTAATTGATCCCAATTTTCAACTTGTGATGCCACAAACTAACTACTCGACCACAGAGGTCGTGACCGTAAGTGAGTAAACTAATTTTACTATATAAAATTATGACTCAAAATCCAAAACATTGAGTGATCAACATACCACTTCACCGATGCTGGCAGCAAACATATGAACAAAAGGGGTGTACTGTGTAGCTACATGAGGTTGCGTCAATTTTTTGGTGGTCTCATAAGTCATGAAGAATAAAGCCGACGTGGGCATAGATGTTGACGCCACAGTGGCCAGTCCTGAAAATGTTAAGCTAGAGAGTAAAGACTAGTAGATCATCAGTGCATCACAATAATGAGAGTAGTTCTAAAAATTTAATATCATACATATTATAATAACGACTATTATCCCCGAAGGTTTAGTCATAGACTAGGCAATGAGGACATCCCCTCTCCTAATTTCACTAAGTTTATTTGTACTGGCACCTCGAGACCAACCATTAGGTTATGCAAGAAGTGCCAGACGTCCCTGCGCCAGTAGAACACTCGCGCAGGAGACCACCAACGTTAGGTCTTGACGCCAAATTAGTGCCCGCCGCAGCGCGCTCTTCATTCGGTACTCATAAGACTAGTGTCTCAGGAGAGTATCCCCGTGAACACGTGTAGTTCACTGCCTATTGTCCAGATAGGTAACCGGAGCTGTCAAGCTCGCTCACTTCTCGTTGCACGAAGGGCACAACTCGCAGTTGCCACTGCTAGGGTCGTCGACTCTAAAGTCGACTCCCAAGTGTCCACCTTGGTAGCGGAGTAGTAAGCACACTCACTTCTCGGAACCCATCCGGGCGCCTAGCCAGTTCCCACGTCCTACGCGGCTGGCTGGACCGGAGGCTACGGCATCTAGGAGGCCGCCTCTACTAGTTCTCCAGACTAGTACCGGAGATGTCAACACCAATGTCCAATGAAAACCACCGGACAAAGCTGCCAACTATAAGGGAAACTCACGTTCCCCGCAGGACTTTTCGCTTCTGGCCCCTCAGAGACCGCTACTAGGCCCCGCTCGCTGTGCACGAGTTTGGAAGTCCTGGCACACAATACCAGGACAAACGAACATTCCCAAGCTCTACAGCTAACCACAAAGGCAATGAGGACAGCAAAAGCAGCCCTCTACCATAGTCCACTTTTCACCAAATAGCGACTGCACACATGTGTTGAATGTGACAGGTAGTGATCCTATCGCCGCTCTATGCAGTTGGATGTATGTGCAGTCTTTAGTCTGTTAGTCGCCTTTTATTTATTTATTTATTTATTATCTAAAAAAGCTACAAAACAAATAAGAACCATAAATACAAATAAAATATACATTTTACACAAGTTCAAAACTAAATTGTTACCTTAAACTATGTAGCCTTATCATGGCTTTAAGGTTTTACAATAACATGCTGGAAGTACTTATAATTAAAACAATTCAATGAATAAATAATAATGTGTTTTTCACTAAAACAATTCAAAACCAAATTAAAATAAAAAGTTATTAGGTTTACATTATTTGAAAAGAATCTCAAATATAGTAAGTACGTGCAAAAATACCACGACTGCTGTACATAACATCCAAAGAATTATTTCTTGCTTCGAGCTCGTTATACAGTCGACACATACGGATTATGGGGTTATAGTAAGAGGTATTATTCCTGTATACTTGCAGCGAGAAGATGTTCGGATGACGAGTTCTATAATGCGTATTAAAATTAATTAGGGAGAGCAGCTCAGGCGAGTCCACACACGAATGAATAATATTATGAAGGTATACTAAATCCATATATTTGCGTCTCAAGTCAAGTCTCTGAACCTTAAATTTATCCAATCTTTCGTTGTAAGATGAGAAAGTTCGACCATATCCTGCACGGTAACACAGCATTTTCAGAAATTTGTTTTGGATATTCTCAATGCGATCAGAGTGGACCGAATAGAAAGGAGACCAGATGACAGCACTGTACTCCAACACACTTCTTACCAAGCTGTAGTACAAAAGTATTGTGCTCTTTGCTTTTTTTAAAGGTTTAGAAGTTCTACAGATAAACCCAAGCATTCGGCTAGCCTTTTGCACCATATAATCATAATGACCCCGAAATGTCAATTGCTCGTCAAACACTACACCGAGATCCTTAAGACTATTCTTACACATAAGAGTATGATCCTTGATGCTGTAGACGGATACGAGTTTGGTACGTTTACGAGTGAAAGTAATGCAGAAACATTTTTGAACATTAAGCGACATTTTGTTGTTAGTACACCAGTCAGATAAGGTGTCTAAATCATTCTGAAGACGGTTCGAGTCACTAGGGTTACTCACGGTAGTACAAATTTTTAAATCATCTGCGTACGCCAGACACATACAAGATAATTGCTCAAGTAAATCGTTGATAAAAATTATAAAGAACAAGGGACCCAAATGGGAACCCTGCGGGACGCCTGATGTTACATTTATGGGCGATGAAAGAAAACCCTTCACAGCTACCAGCTGACTTCTACGAGATAGATAAGACTTCACCCAACGCAGCAGATCCCCACCTTATGAAAATCGGTGTACACAGAGTCTACTTGTTGACGGTTGGCGAAAGCAGAGCATAAATAATTTTTATAGACAAGTAAGTTACTTACTGTTGATCTTTTGCTCACGAAACCGTGTTGTTTGGTGGAAATCAACGGCGCAACATGACTGTAGAGAGCATCGTGCACCAGCGATTCAAAGACTTTGGCAATTGAGGAAAGAATACTTATAGGTCGATAATTTGTGCAATCAGATCTATCACCAGACTTGAATATGGGAACTATGAACGCCTCTTTCCATAATGATGGAAATGTACCCGATTCCAAAGATTTGTTAAACAGTATACAGATTGGCACACAAATTTCTTCCGCACAGGACTTTAGAAATACTGCCGGAATCTCATCAGGACCTGCGCCTTTATTAACGTCTAGAAGATTAAGGTTTCGCATTACATCATCAGGTTGAAAATTCAATTTAGATATATGTGAACTGCAATGTTCATAGTTTGTATTTTGCTGCCAATTACAATCATTTAATTCCTCAAAAACAGATCCAAGGAATTTAGCAAATAACTCACTAACACCCTTCGCATCAGACGCAACGTCATTACAGAGCCTCATAGTTTGCGGAAACGATGCATTTCTACGTTTAGTCTTAACAAAGGTCCAGAATGACTTTGAATTATGCGATAACGAGTCCTCGATAGAAGAAACAAAGGAATTATAACAATTTCTCAATAGAACCTTACACCGTGATCTAAGTAAATTAAAAGCGTCATAATCTCTTGGATTTTTATATTTTTTGTATCTCTTGTGATATTTATGTTTTTCTTGCAAACATCCTTTGAGACAGCCGTTAAACCATATGGGATATTCATAAGAGCCCTTTTTAGTTCGCGGTGTGTGCCTAGCTATTATGTCATTCACAACATCATAAAACCTCTGAATCGCTTGGTCCGTATTCAAACTAGAGAGCAACCTCTGCCAGTCCACCTCACAAAGCTCAGTCTTCACTGATGCATAGTTACATTTACGGAACACTAATCTTTGCTTCCTACTCGGTTTAAGTGGTTTACTAAAAGTAATATTACCAACTTCTATTGCAATTGCGGGATGATGAAGGTCTACTTTACTAAGTGGGTCGCAACCATGTACATTCAGATTAACAAGAGTGGACAAGACTAAATCCAAAAAACGATTGTTTTCATTTGGTGTATTATTGAATTGCTGCAAGTTACAAACAGATACAAATTCTAATAAAAGGTCTGAATCTGGCCCTCGTACACTACCCACAACCATACTGCCTGAGGTATCAGATTGAATTCAATCAATATGTGGCGTGTTGAAGTCGCCACAGAATATAAATTCATCACTTTCATTAGAGCCGAGAACAACACCCTGACAATGACTAAAAAATAAAGATCGGTCACTCAATGACGTGCTAGGTGGTATGTAACAGACACAAATGTTAATTTTGATATTATTACTAAAAGAAGGAACAACAGTGATCCAAACATCCTCCGCATTGCTTTCCCAAGATGACTGGCGCACGACATTAAATGATTTTTTTATAGCAACAAGAACCCCTCCACCATCTGACTTGACACTACTCGAACTTGAACGATCTCGCCGAAAAACATTGTAACGGTTATCAAAAAGTTCACTATCCGATACACTATCAATCAAATTAGTTTCTGTTAAGCAGACAACATCATAATTACAGTTAAGAATGTTGATATAGAATTCAGTCAACTTAGAGCGTATTCGATTTACATTTTGGTAGTAAATATTCATAATGAGAAATTACAGTACCAGACATTAAAAAAACAGTGTCTACAAAAATATATATATAAGTATTACAATTTTTCCAGCGATTCTGTTTTTAATGTTTATCGCATTGCTATTATCATCCTTACTTACATAAAGTCTGCCAAATTTAATCCACACATATTTAATCTTCTTCTCCTGACATACTTGATGAGCTTCAGCATGGAGCATCTTCATTTCAGGCGGGAGATGTTCGCAAACATATATTTTGCCACCAGTCAAACCCAACTGAGTCGCATTGATTGTTACATCACGATTTGCCTTATTGTAACGGTGGGTTGCCGAGATAACCGTATCTCTCAGAATAGCAGACGATAGTGAAACAAGAATATTACGAGGACGATCAGATTTAGTGTTCATCTTGGCTACCCGACGGCATCCACGAATATCAATATCAGTTACTGGTACCCGTATAATGTTACATAGCTTCTTAAAAAGTTCAGTAACGTTCTCGTCGCGTCTTTCCGGGACTAATTGCAGTTCAAGGTTCATACTGCGAGAGCTTTTCTCGATGGCAGTCAAACGATGTTCGATGCCGCCCAGCAAACTGCGCATCCTCTCACATTCACTTTCCAGATGTTGTATGACTTTAAGTTTAGTGGTTAGCTCGTCCTCTAAGGTGGTCTGCTCGGCAGTAATGAAATCTGTAGTACTTCAGAACTCGCCCTTTAACGTCTCCATCATAGCACCCATTTCCTTGCGGACCAACAGTTTAACTTCCGCTTTCAAAGCTGACTTAAAATCCATGCTGAACTCTGACAATGAAGCTTTTAGTTTTCGGTCTAAGAGAGCACTGATTCCTTCCATTGTGACATCACTAGTAGCTTGTGGAGCGCTTGTGCTCTTATGTAAAACTGAGCTATCCAGGTCTTCGCAGGACATGTCCATGGAAACATCAACAGTTGGCAGTTGACCGCTCTGTACCGGGGTATTAAGATTTGACTGCTTAACAACACCTAACGGAAGAGACAGGGTGGTAGTATTCTGTCACTGTTACGCAAAACGGTTTTATGTTGCGTTTGGAGACAATAAAAAACTAAGTATTTGTAATAATGGCATTAAGTATACTACTTTGACAAAATTTCTGTTCTTTTTACAAGTTATCATAATGAGGGTGTGACCACCAAAAGTTGCATGGATGAGTATGGCAACTCTCTAAGAACTACTTATTACAAAAACAAACTATCCTGGTTTAGATGGATAGCCACCTACGTGCAAACACAATTGGACCGGTGTAAGTTTTTGCACACTGACTTCCATGAATCCATGGGCTGCTAATGCGTCAGTGATTGTGAGGGATCCAAACAATTGTAAGCCTTGCTGCTAAAAATTAGTGCGAAAAAATTGCATTGCGGTGTTGTCTTTATAGTTTTAATAACTCAAACAAATAATAAATGTTAATTACCTTTGTAAACCCCTCTGAAACCGCCAGCCTTCTGGAACCCTTGCTGGCTCTGCAGACGAGTTTTCAATGTATCCAATGGATACAGTGTAACATCAACTGATATGCCGGCCGACGCACCCGCCTACAATCAAAAAAGGCTACATGTAACAAAGAATGTTGATTCTTAATTTGCAATGTTTCTGGTTTTCTTTTGGCCTTATCAATGTCTTCTTGCTAAGAATACTCAGTAAATTTTTAAAAGTAATGTAAGTAATGTAGTACTTAACACAATATATACTATAATTTATCAGATTAATAAGAAAAAGATGTGATGCAATCGTAAACATGATGAAAGTTAACCTCAAAATGATGATGGCGGAACAATTTGTAAGCTGATATTTACTTACCAAAAGCGGTGCAATCCATGCCGATTTCTTATTTTCCACGTTTACAGACGATTCCATTATAAATTAAAATATATTTTTTTGCACAACTCTTATGAACGCAAGCTTTCTTCCTTGGTTTTGTTTGAAAAACCAGCAATTAAACAGTTGCAATAAATTACATTTCCACGATATACCTACTGTTTTCTTAGCTAGACAGCTATGTTAACTACATTTTTATAGTCATTTCATAATTAGCCGTAAAATAACCCCATTAATCAATCAAACATTTTTCACAAACTCAATCAAACTCAACTCAAAAAACTAAACGAAATGTCACATCTCAAAGAAAAAGTAGGTTAAGTCACAGACATAGACATATAATAGAAGTTCTATTTTAAGTCTGTGGGTTAGGTCCTTCTGAGGTTAGGCTTGTTGAAAAAATATCGATATATCGATTTTTTTTGTTCAATATATCGATATTTTTAGGCGTAATTTTTTATTTCGGTACATCAATACATCGATACAAAATAACCATTATCTAAATTCGTATCAAAATCGAAATTTTTTATTTATTAACATCACATCACGATCAAACTTTTTATTTCGTTAGAATTCAAAGCCGTAAAAATGTAAAAAAATCTTGTTGTTGCTGATTCCATTAATGTAATCTGATTTCACGAGACTAAAAAATCGAATTTTTGATTTGATAATGTAGTATTGAATCGATCCAGTAAATCGATATTTCAAATTAGGAAATCAAAATTCGATTTTCAGTTTTAATAAGGTTTACAGTTAGTTGAATATACTCATACACATGTAAATAAATAATAGTATTTCACGAAATTACATAAAAACTCACGAGTTGACTGTGTGCTTAGTTTTCTTCGCCTCTTCTTAATTAATAACTGAAAGCTATAAAAAAAGTTACGTTTGTAATCTTTGATTTATTTAATGTATACCAAAAATAAATTGATTTTTGAGAAGTCGATGTTTTAGAACTCGATTTTTTTGAGAACGATTTGTTAGAAGCTACAGTGGTGTAAAAAATATGCCAAAAATATGCAAACTCTCCTAATAAAATGCCAAAAAAAATGCCAACATAATTCTGATTTAGTACTGATTACGAAATAAAATCAGCGAAATAAAATATCCATATCTTCTTCATCTTCATCAACAGCAGCTGATGTGGAAGACTGAGAGCTAGAGTCGTAACTCTCTTTGGTACCTTTAAAGCATAGTACATCGTCAGGAATAGTGTAAGAATAGCAACACTTTCCTGCTCTCTTTAGGCCAAATCCAACGTATAAAATGACATTCAGGGTTTTCACTGCTAAACGATTTCGGAGTTTTGTTTTGACCAGACTCATTTGGCTGATTAGAGAATTCTCGCCAGAAAAAGGGGTTGCCTGTTCACAATGCTAGTGCAGTGGGAACATCGATGGAGTTTTCAAACGAAATGCGTCCTTAAACATTTCACTAGGTACTCTTTTTTTTTTAATAATGTACATGTAGTTGTTACGTTATCGAAGGTTTTAGCGAACAACTTACTATACTGTTACGTTCTGTTAAATCATGTAATTTAATTAGTAAAAAAATACAATTTCTCTTTAAAATCAAATAATTATATTTTTTACTGTATTAAATCCCTTACAAAATTTAGGGTGTACCCCAAAGAGGAAATTAATAATATATGTGTACCCCAAATATCTCCGTCATGACGGGATCCCCTAAATCTGGGCATAGAGGATTAAATCTGGGGAAAAATACCCTACACTGCTGTCCAACGAATTTTCTTTTCTGGTCCAGACGGTCCAGTCCCTCAGTGAGTCCCTTTAGTTATTGTTCTGAGGTGAGTCCCTGTCCAGCCTTAGCATTCAACGAATGCTGAGTCCTCAGAACAATAACAGCATAGATAAAGGTAATATACTATTATCAGCTACAGCAGCTGAGTCCAGCATATTATATATAGAAAGACAAAGAGATCTAGCCCATACAGCCTAGGCTTTAAACGATTTTTTTAACGGTTAAGGATAATTAGGGAACCTATATTAATTTAGTATAAATTAGTACTTAGTTGATAGCCTTAGTAGCAAAGTAGCAAAGACACTGCCAATAGTTTTCCATTTCTATTTCCTAAGCCGTTGCTAGGCGACCATTGATTAGCGCAATTTGCGTAACACTGTTTTTATTAAAAATTTTATCTTACTTCTCTAATTTTACACAATGCCTAAGATATGGAAAACTCCTCATGACGGCATCAAATACCACAATATCCGCAAAGGGAGCGAGCCCGGATGTTATCAATTGCATAGGTGAGAAGTGCTTTGATTTGACTATGTGGTCTGTTATTTGACTATAATCATCATCATCAGCCTGTACTTAAGTCGGCCAACTGCAGGGCACAGGCCTTTCTAAATTAACAACAGCACGTGGGGAAATTGGGCCATAAACCTCCACGCTGGCCCAATTTGGGTAGATGGGTTTTAACGAGTGCCATCTCACGTCAACAACCAGGACCAACGGCTTAAGTGCCTTCCGATGCACGGAGGAGCTCGTCGAGATGTTTTATTTAATTTTATTCTTTCACTAACTTTCTTCTTTAAATAACCGTGTCGCGCAGCGGTGAAAGAATACTACCACCCCCTCTTTTTCGATGGGTGTCGTAGAAGACGAATAAAGAATCTACATACATCGAACAGCATAGAGCGGCGATGGGTTCACCACCAGGCTGAGCACATATGCAGTTATAACTTAGTGAAATGTGGACTATGGCAGTGGACTACTGCTTTTGTGGTCCCCATTGCCTAGTATCTGACTAACCCTACGGGGATGATAGTCGTGAATTTATGTATGTATGCTATGTACCTATGTAATTAGCAATTGGCGAAAACTGTTTCCTTAAGGGCCCCACACAATAAGTTTCCAGGCAGGTGTCAGCCTGTCAGTTAGTACTAGCCGCCGCCCCCGCCGTCGCCGTGCGTTGTACTACTGACAGCGAACTGATCGTGTGTGTGGCCCTTTAGACCCTCCGACTGCCGCCTCAAGTTTCCGATCACGAAAGGCCCCATCCACAAATGCGAGATCCCCAAGCACGAGTACACGATGGTGCCGCAGAGTGGGGGCTGGCGGGCGCTGCTGGTGCCCAAGGCCACGCCCAACTTGTACCCCGCGGTGATGCACAAGGACGAGTATGTGCGGCTCAAGAAGCAGGCCACGGTGAGTTTCAGTCAGTCATAAATCCTTTATTCAAGCAAACAACTGCGTCGCGTAGCGGTGAAAGAATACTCTTTTTCCTTGGGTGTCGTAAAAGGCGACTAGCGAACTGACTGCACATACTTCCAACTGCATAGAGCGGCGATGGACTCACCACCTGAGCACATGACTGTGCAGTCGCTATGAGTAATATTACGTATGTATGTCAAGAAATAAACTTAAAAAGTAAGTTTTTGAAATCGTCAAAAAACCTTTTTTAATGAGTGAGTTTGTCCATCACTTAACATCAGGCGATCGATACCTTCATTGTAAAGTGAAAGGCCTTAGGCGGGAAATACACAGAAGCGATGTAAGATTCGGATGCGCTGCGGATGTGGATCGGATTCGTTTTCCCTTCAAATCTTGTTCGTACAAAATGTATGAAAGAGATGCCTCGTAAATTACACAGAAACACGTTACTAAACATAATTACTCACCTAACGACCAAAGCTTTTACATAACGTCACACTACACTAAGGCCGCAAATTCGGAACGGCGGCGCGTGCAGCGGGGCGTTCCAGTCAGCGTGCAGCGTGCAGCGCTTAATACACGCTGAAAACGCTGCTACGATACACCAAAAGAGAATTCCATACGTTCAGTAGTCGAGCGTGCACGCTCAAAACAACGCCCCGCTGCACGCGCCGCCCCGGTCCGAATCGGCCCGTGCGGCGGCGAGTAAATGTTTGATTTTGATTCATCCTACGTGGTGAACTAAATGAAAAGTCTGGAGAAGGTTCAATTAATGTTTATTTTACACACTTGATATTTTACGGTTATACAGTTCTGCTTAATATATCCAACTCCGTTTATTACTACTAAATAAACGAACGAACTGTCGAGGAAGTTTCCGGTCGACCATTTTTGGCGATATTTGCTCGCGCGCACTCCATTCCGACCGCGCAGCCTACGTCGCTTCGTCGTCGCGTAGCGTGCTCGTAGTAGATAGATGTGCAAGCGAAATAAGCGAATATCGCTGAAAAGTGATCGACCAGGAACCGGGAATTCCCTCGACTGAACTGAACCTGACGGGACCCGGTATAGCGTACGACTGAGTTCCTGACACGGCGGCGGCGGCGCGGCAGGCAACGCGTGGCCGCACGAAATAGTGTGTTGAAGGTGAAGTGTATACGTAGACTTTAAGACATTATAACTATAACCTAAGTATATAATCTGCATGTTGTAGCGATATATTATATTGTATTAGTATTAAACCATCATTTAACCTGAACGGTTGTTTGATTTCCCTTCATCAGCATTCATTTGACACCACAGTTGCTTTACTTCTCGACAAGGGAAACTCTTGTCAGCGGGCACGGGCACGAATGCAGCACCTTTTTGGCAGTTACGCTGCGGACACGAAATAGCGGTGGCCGAGCGACAGCGACTGCGGAGCGGGGCGGCGCGACTATTTTGGTGCCTTATGTTTGTGTGGGATCTAGCTACTAGTGAATATTTTATTTTCGAAATCAAGCACCACCACCAAGACACTTTTTGAGTCTAGTCGCTTCCACCAGTCACATAGCGATCGCGAATCGAAAAGTGTTCGGTGTAAGCGACTTAGTGCTCGGCCAGACTGCACGCGCGGGCGCGGCGCGGCGTACAAACATATTATGCCTTTTTATTTTTTAAAGGGAACTTAGGTTTTTGTGTCGGGGGTTTTTTAAATTTTTAATTTAATTTTTTATCAAGTACTTATTTGTGCGAAAGGACTGTTGCTATAGAAACAAAGTACAGACGCAAACTAGATATTGCTATTATAGTGATCTACTTTGTGCATTTTCTTTCATTCAACCCAGAATTGGAAATCTTGTCAAAGTCAAAGTCAAGTCAAAGTCAAAGTATTTTATTTGCAAAGAATAGGTATAAACAAGATGTCAAATATAAGTATAAAAATCGCTATTCAATTAATAAATATTAACATGCAAAAATAATTGATAATTAATAATTAATTAAAGAACTCATTTAAGCTATAATAACATTTTTCTAACAACCATATACGTAGCTTTCTTGTCATTAAACTTATAGGTCCCTGTTTAAATTGATTTGGGATTCTGTTATATACTTTCATGCACATAGAGTAACAACTTTTTTGATAAAGAGCAGTGTTTGGGCGGAATTCTAAGACAAGTCTATCACTGTCTCTTGTGTTTCGAGGAAATACATCCTTGGCTCGTAAAAACAATTCTGGGTGCTGTTGGACAAACTTGTATATCTCCAATATGTACATACTTGGAATGGTTAGTATGCCTAACTTTACAAATAGTGGTCTGCATGAGTCAAATGGACCTTTGTTACATATGGCTCGTATGCATTTTTTTTGGGCAATAAATATTTTATTTACATCTGTGCCATTGCCCCACAAGATAAGCCCGTAAGAAATATTTGTTGTGACATAACCATAATAAGCAGACAACGTCACTTTAAGAGACGTTTTCTTCGTTAGTCGTCTTAAGACATATACAAATCTATTGACTTTGCTACAAACCTTTTGAACATGGGTAGCAAAGTTTAGGCTTTCGCTTAGTTCTATTCCCAAGAATGTTACATTGTTTGCCCTTTTAATGGTTTTATCGCCATAATGTACATTTAAATCATTCACTACACGTCCCTTTACATTAAAATTTACAAAATTAGTTTTACTTAGATTAACATTTAGATTATTTGCATTAAGATACTGGATAATATTATTAATTGTTTCGTTTATGTCATCTCAAAAATATGCAAGCTCATCCATCACATTGACTGTGCTGATTTCGTCAATCTTTTTTTACTATGTATTATGTTTAAAATAAAACATTAGATTAATTAGATTAGTTTTTTTGACTCATTATCGCCCTGTTGTATTTTTTTACTTGCTTTCTCTCACTGGCGATGAAGGGGGGGCGTGGTAATTTTCATTTAGCAGTAGGGAGACGTGCTAGAAAGAACATTGGAAACCCCTGGTCTAACAGTATGTATGTATTTGTCCAGATCGTGAGCCAGGAGGAGAGGCTGCAGGCGATGCACGCGCAAGAGGCGTCCATCCAGAAGGCGGCCAAGGAGTCGGAGGCGCGCAAGCGGCAGCTCAAAGACAAGCTGCAGCAGCAGCCCGGCGCGGCCGCCGCCGGCACCGCTGACCCTGAGCTCGAAGGGCCCGATCAGGCCGCTCACACCATGTCCAGGGCCGAGAGTGAGTATTTTATATGAAACGGAGGCAAACGTGCAGACTGGTCACCTGATGGAAAGTTTACCGGCGTTCACCGCCGCCCCTGGACACCGCAAAAGTAATGAGTCGTATGATGACCCTGAATAAGAAGTTAGGGTCTTTGAGGAAGGAGTAGGAATTGTAAGAGGGGAAAGTGGAGGATATCTACTTTACGTAGGATATATTTGTATGTTTGACTATTGAGTTTTATACTGGACATTCTGACAATTGGCCCAACATACCCCGGAGTCATTTTTCTCTACCTACAATAGTTCAGACAATTTTCATAAGTAGGACTATTATGAAATTTATGAACTCTAGAGTCTCACTAGTTCTACCCCCATCTACTTTAATAAAAACTAGGACTAGTAAAGAAAAAAAAGTCTCATTAGTCCTACTTTTAAACTACCAAAAATGTAATGGTTGTACCTGTTTTGTACCAGTGCTCCGCGCCGACGACATGCAGGGCCCGCGTCTGTGCAACCGTATCATCCTCGCGTCCAAGTGTCACGCCATCCGCGACGCGCAGATAGCAGAGAAGGAGCTCATCAAGAAGGAGCTGGACGAAGAGCAACGGCGGTTAGTGCTGTTCATCGTCGCCCCACGGCTGGGCTCAGGCCTTTTCACACGCGGACAACCTCATAATCATTAACATGTTTATGAGTCCTGAAATACATGAATATCTTGGCATCTTGGAAGGACTGGACCATGGTCCAGTCCTTCCAAATGATATGTGGTTAATCTCTTGTTTATTTTTTTCCTATTGCATGTAATTTTTGTGCTTTCTCCGTTCGTTTGTTCTAATAATGATGTCACCGATTTAGTTAAGTTTAGATTATGGAGACATGTAACATTCTAGTGGAAAATAAATATATTTTTTATGTGTTAGTATTTTTATGTGCAGTAAAGGATCAATATGTGTGTTCTGGTCTGGTCAGGTTAGACGCCATCATGGAGGAGAATCGTCAGGCGGGCGTGCAGCGCGCCGAGGCCGAGGAGGAGCGCCGCCACCACCTGCGGCTGCAGAACCTCGCCGCGCTCAAGGAGCAGATCAAGGCGCACGAGACGGCCAAGGTACTCCACATCAATTTAGGAATTGTTCGGCTTGATCCCTGCCGCCGATTTCCTTCACCGCGCACTACACGCAATCGACTCTCATTCCATCCACATCACCTTGATGGATGGCGGTCTACTACTGTGCGTTTTTCTCAAAATTTCTTGCCCGAAATACAGTGTTGTGGAACCAACTCCCGGCGGCGGTATTTCCAGACCGTTACAACTTAGGGATCTTCAAGAACCGAGCCTATAAAGGCCGGCAATGTGTGCGATTCCTCTGGTTTTGCAGATGTCCATGGGCGGCGGTGATTACTCTCCATCAGCTGACCCGCTTGCTCGTTTGCCTCCTTCTTTTATATAATAAAATCAAATCATCAGCCTATAAACGTCCCACGGCAGGGCGCAGGCCTTCCCACATGAACAAGATCACATGGGGAGGTTGGGCCATAACTCACCATGCTGGACCAATGCGGGTTGGTGTGTATTAGTTATTCTGTGCTAAAACTCAGATAAATTCCTTAAATCGCGTGCGCTAAGAAAACTATTGATGATAGAATAAAATAATGTACTATGGCTTTGCAGTACCATTATCTACAAAAAGTGTCGCGATAGCATATGTCTAACTATTTTAGTTACGTCACAATAAGTGATCTTGTTCTTGGAGTCATTTTGAAAATTTGTCACGGGGTACGGGGTCCACGCGAACAAAGTCGCCGGCGCGGTCTGCTAGTTCAACATAAACCTTTACCGGCACTTATAGACGTCAAAAACATAAATAACAGTTTACTAACTTAGCTAATCCACCTACCTACCTAATTAATGTACCTAAGTATACCTATTTTGGGAGAGCCTTCGACTGAGAAGAATCTGGCAAGAAACTCAGGAGGTCTTTCTTTTTTCTCCCTCTAAGTCACAGGTAAGTATAAGCTCTTTGAATCACTCATGCATTAATTAATTAATTCAACATCTCTCTTCAGATAATGGAGGCCGAGCGCATTGAGGAGGAGAGCATCCGCGTGAACCAGGCCAACATCGCCATGCAGATCGACGAGGCGCAGAAGCTTAAAGAGAAGCAGGGCCGGCAAGCCAAGCTCAAGGAGATCCTCGACCAAGGTCAGCGGCTGGCTTTTATTCATTCGGTCACCGGCTACATACATACATAATCACGACTATTATCCCCGAAGGGTTAGTCAGAGACTAGGCAATGAGCACCGCAAAAGCAGTCCTCTGCCATAGTTCACTTTTAACCAAAAAGCGACTGCATGCTCAGCGTAACAGTGGGTGAGCCCATCGCTGTTCTATGCTGTTGGAATTGGAAGTATGTGCAGTCCGTTAGTCGCCTTTTACGATAACCAAAGGAAGAGAGGGGTTAGTAGTATTATTTCACCGCTACGCGACACGGTCACTGGATGGTTAAAACACGTTTGTTAGTTTTCTGACCAGTAGTAGGGATTCGAGAGTTCTGGCTCACTCAAAACTGGCCTTCTTCTGGCCCTCGCTCGGCTAGTTCAAGTCGTTCCAAAACTAAAAAAAAAAAAAAGGAAAACCCCCCCCATTTGAATCGATTGCGCTGGGTCCCAGAGCGATATCTTTAACCGTTTCCGAGATACAATCTTCGAGCGTTAGCTCTCAGTTGATTTACTAATGAATCGTTAATGACTCGCCGGTCTTAATCACACAATTCCCGATGTACCTCATTATATCGATTCTGATGCACCTCATTATCTAATGACGTACCGTCACTGTAGTCTTGTCCAGTTACTAATATGCGATTGTATTTTATCGATTCTTCAGGAAAGCGCTTTGTCTTCATCCCACCTGATGTTAAGGTCATCCCTTAGTAAGACCAAAGTGGAGGCACACTTCACCTGGAATCCTCTAAAAAACTACTAAGGCACTGGTGGCAACAGACTTAAATAAGATAAAATGATAAAACGGATTTTTTCAAGTCCTACCTACCAAACCGAGTACACACATGTGCAACCCCTGCTGGGAATCGAACCCGTGACCCTGACTCTGAGACCGGGGTGGTCCTAACCACTTAACCACAGAGGCGGTAAGTGAGTTAATTGTAATCATGGACATTCTGTATGCGTGAAATCTTCTTCATGGACCATCTCTCGTGATATATTTTTGCTGTTATAATACACCCATACTTACTAACTTTCTGATAAGAGTAGGTATATCTTAATAACTTTGTTCATTATAATTAAGTAAACTCTATTAACTTGTACTTTGAAACTAGTTTATCTGCTCGTTTAAATTAAAATAACTACCGAACTTGTTTCTTCGTGATTGAGAAACACACATTGTTCATTAAAATTAGATTTTTGTTTTGAAAGTAACATTCTCCTAAATTACAGTTCAAATAATCATTACATTAACTATCTTGTCTTGTTAAACAACATCGAGTTAGATATCTTAAGTAGAGTAAGTTCAAATAGTCATTACTTACTAAAATTGGTATAAAACGAACTGATTTTATCTATTTTCGATACTCGTGGATAGGAACCTCATACAGTTACAACTACTACAAGTGCTCCGTTCTGTAATCATCACAAGTACCATGGATGTAAGTAAAACGTTTTTATTTTCTGAGTGAATATTCTGATTTATTCGGACTTCTGACTAACGTATTATGATGTGTATAAAACTGATGTGATACCTAAGACAAAATTGTACTGGTTGTTACAGATTGCTTGTTCTACATTCAATGAAGACGATGTGGTGTTCCAAGAAAACACATATAAACATTATTATTACCCACAGTCGGACGACGATGAACTTCCATCGTTGCAGAAGAAAGAATCAATCGACGAATTCTTTGAACCACCAAAGAAGAAGTCGAGGACAATGAGATCTTCAACAGTTGGACGTTGTTCCGGGAGAGATTCGACATCTTACGTGTCAACCAACACCGACGACGGAGCAAGTGCAACACATCTCATTAAGATTGAGGTGTATGATTTGAAGGAGATTGAAAACATTGATCAATCGGACCATTGGAAGCATGCAGATGTTCGTGTGAAATATTACACAAAGTCTACCAATGACGATCATCATAAGAAAACTCGTCAGCTTATTTACAACATAAAAAAGGGAATATCCAATTCTCCGAATTGTCGGAAATACTCTTACAGCAACAAAGATAAAAAGTAATACGCCTAAATCCATAGTACTTATTTGTGATTTTATAGAACGAAGCACTTTCTTATGTCATACAATAAATCAGATATTGGTTTGTGAGTATAAAATAAATATATTGTTAAATCATTTACTTGTTTTTATTTATTTCAAAGGTTTTAATGAAAATACCAAGTTAAATTTCAACATATTTAATAATAATTTCTCAAAAAAAAATAGGTTACAGTTACATGTTATTGAATCAATAAAAAAGACTTAAATACATGTTTTATTAACACATCATTATTATGTATCTTTATTAAACATTTCAACAAAGTCACTAAGAGGCATACCTCTAAGCTTAAGATACAAATACACAAGACGTTATTCACCATAAAGAATAAGAAATATCGAATACAATATAACTTAAATTATATAAAATAGTTTTTTAAAATTTTATATATCGTAATTTATAATGACCCCATGCTAATGTGTCAGTGGAATTTGGTATAATATATCTCTTGGTATCATTGTAAGACAAACAAATTTTATTTATCTTTTGAGTAAAAATGACATGTTTAATGGATCTAAAACGATACATTTCAGCAAGTTCTACATTTTTTTAAACAAATTTATTTATAATTGAACTTACATTACTTATTTTATTTTATGAACTCATTGACAATTGAAATTACATAGTTTTACAATTATGTAATTTCAATTGTCTAGTTACTCATTTGTGTACACCTTTTGCTTTAGTTATTGTTTTATTCTCTACTTGCATAGCATACATTTTTGAGCGTAAACCGACAAATTCAGAAAAAACATGGCCATTGTGTTCATCTTTAAAATAACCTAATTTTTTCTTATTTAATAAAGGAAAACCATAAATATTGTTTCGTGCGTAATCCGATGTGTCAAAATAATTACATATATCGGGTAGAATTTCTTTATAAAAATCTGCACAAAAAATTTGGTAAACTAAGCTGTCAGTGTCCGTATACAACAATTTTAAATTTTCAAATTTACACTTCATGTATTTGTAATGGAAATCATACATTAAAGTTTTTGATAAATCTAATCTAATCTAATCTAACTAAATCTAACTAAAACCTAAAAATATGGGTTTATTGTAAAAAAGTTTAGTCTTTTGTAATTGGACTGCTACTAAACTCTCAGAGAAAACTGACAAACTATGAAATTCAGGTTTGGCAATCAGATCTGACGCACCTTTTCTTTTACCCCGATTTTCCCAGTGAGTCAATAGTTTAACGTTTACTCTTTTTTAAATATTTTCCATGGTCTTTCCAAAAATTGAATTATTCATTAACTTATAAAAATCTTTTTCAAAATCAGATTTTGCTAACGTACGCAATTGCGTGTTTAAATCTATATATTTTTTTAACCAGGCACTTTGTTTAAATTTCAGAACTCTATGAACTTTCGTAAGTTTTAAACCCAACTCTAAGCTTTGTAAGAGATTTCTATAATGTAAAATATATTTTTCCTTATTATTTAAATTTGGGACCAGCTTTCGTTCCTTAGAACCACCAATACAAATATTTTCAGGACATAATGGTAAATCGGAATGATGATCATGAAGGCTATCACGATATTCCAAATCTACTTCTAAAATGTAACCAAACTCTGAAGTGATAGGAACATTAAAACTAACATCAACACTCGCCCATTCAAATTGAGAAATAGGTAAATACTGAGACATAGCCCACCCATACAAATTATTAGCATCCAAATATGTTAGAAAAGAAATAGGATCATCTGCTTTATAATTATCCATATAAGGATTATTGGCTTTAGCGTAACGATTACTACATTGAGACACACCACCCCTGATACCAGCTTTTATAAAGGCTATTTTATCAAAATCTGTCAATAACTCGATTTCGACTTCGGTAAACTTTAACATAGCGTCCCAGCTTAAACCAGGAGCAGTGTAATAATGAGCAGGATCTAAATCATAGGTTTTTAAACAAACATTTCTAAAGTTTTCGAATAAATCACTTAAAAGCAAAACATCTGTTTTTAAATAAAGATTAGAATAATCAGACATACTACAACATTTAAAATGAGACCACACTCTTTGAGCGTGAACGTAGTGTTCGTTAGAAATCGTTGACCCAGTAAGTGAATTAAAAAAGTCATAAATTTTTGGTAATGATGGTGATTTTAATGACCTGAAAGAACTCATATACTCATATGGATATACACCTTTTCTTTTCAGCAATTCAAAGTCGTTTACATTCGGAAATTCATTTTTTAGTTCTATAAACTGATTATTATTAAGATTAGAAGCTAATGAATTTAAACTACTTGATAAAAATTTAAAAGAATCAATAAACCTTAAACTTACACGCTGACCGTTTACGTGAAGAATTTTAGAAAATGAAATATATTTTTCTTTATTTTGGGGGATTATTTGTACTTCACCATCAGCAAAATTTAATGCGTGTACAATAAAGTGAGCATCGTAATTACTTAGATTATGTAATACTACTGGTACAAAGTCTATTTTATGAAACTTTTTACTAGATATTTCATGTGAAACACCTATAAACGCTCCCGTCTGCCAGTTGTAGTCAATAAATTGCTTATATAAATCTTTTTTACAAATGTAACATACTTTGGTTTCTTCTATATATTTTTTATTTTCATTCGTAAGAGGGAGAGGAGCAGTTTGAAAACTATATTTACTACATATAATTTTTAAATCTTCTTGGAGCTTATTCATAAATACATGAGCACAGTTTTCTCCGCTATAACTAACATATTTAGAGAGATTACTATCATATGAACACTTAATATAATAACCGAAACTGTACACGTCATGTCTCTGAACATTAATGGTTGATGATTTGTTAGGATCACCAGAACAAGAGGCAATAGGTTTTAAAAACGATTCGAAGTCGGCGTAAATAATAAAAGGAACCCTCTTTTTCTTTTCAAATTTATCAAAATATAACCTATCATTAGAAACATTTTCATTGAACCAGTTTTTTCTAAACATACTTGGACTTGGTAATATTGTACTAATATGAGCACAATCATGTTTTTGGTGGTTATCTACCGCATTGCTTGTAGGAAAATAAAGCAGACAACCATCACAAATGTGAACCGCGCCATTGCGTTTAGTGATCTGCTTACTCACTAATCGTGATAAATTTTTAATATAGCAATAATTTCCTTTACTACCACTGGTGACGTATAGTAAATTTATATGTGTTGATTTGCGAGACTTTGTGAAGTACAGGGGGCCAATAACATGATGAGTTTTAGTCTCAGAGTTATATTCTAATTTTTTTATATTTTATTCTATCAGTTAACTTTACTGGAAACGAAATCCCATTAAAATTTAACTTGTTTTCCAATTTCCAATACTCGTTTACACGATCGGGGTTTTTTGATACAGGATACAAAGCTGAGAGTAAAGCCCATTTACAACACTGCACATCTGCGTTTTTAACATTGATGACTGCTTTTTTAGTCCTAATATCATAAGGTAATTCAATAAAAGATGATCCCCGCAGTGGATTGAATTTATTAATATTCATATCTAAACTAATTAGGTCCGTAAGACTCCATCCACTATCTTTTTTCTCAAACTCACTGACTTTATTAGCTAATACTTCTTTTATTGAATTAAAAAGTATATTGATGTCTTCGGATTCATTGAGAATATAGTTCTGAGTTTGGAAGTCAAAAACGTTTTGTACATTTTTATTTTGGTGCACGAAGTTGGCACACAGTATAAAGTTTACTTTAAACGTTTTTAATTGTACTATATCATCAAGAATCAAAGTCCTTAAATCATCAATTATTGAATTAAAAAATGTATCAACCGTTTCCAAATCTTTTGAGTCCGCTAAAGAAATTATTCTGTATGTATGAACTCTTTTGCCAAAAGCAGTTTCAATTAACCTTCATCATCATCATCATCAACCTATATCAGTCCACTGCTGGACGTAGGTCTCTCCCAAGACGCGCCACTGAGCCCGGTCTTCGGCTCTTCTCATCCAGTTTTTGCCAGCTACACTCCGTAGATCGTCGCTCCATCTCGCCGGAGGGCGTCCTACACTACGCTTGCCTAAACGCGGTCTCCACTCCAGTATCCGTTTGCTCCAACGGTTGTCGGTTCTTCGGCAAACATGGCCGGCCCACTGCCACTTCAGTTTGCTAATCCTTTGAGCTATGTCGAACACCTTAGTTTTCTGACGAATAACATCATTCCGGATTCGATCTCTCAAGGAAATTCCGAGCATAGCTCTCTCCATAGCGCGCTGAGCGACTTTCAGCGTGTGGACCAGCCCCACTGTCAGCGTCCACGTTTCAGCAGCATAGGTCATAACAGGTAGGACACACTGGTTGAAAACTTTCGTTTTCAGACATTGAGGGATGGAGGACGAGAAGACTTGACGAAGTTTCCCAAACGCAGCCCAGCCCAGCTGTATTCTCCGGTTTAGCTCTCTCTCGAAGTTGTGTCTACCTAACCGCAGCGTCTGCCCGAGGTAGACATACTCCTGCACAACTTCGAGAGGCATTCCGGCAACGGTGATTGGCTCTGGGGTAATACGATCATTAATCATGATCTTTGTTTTATCTAAGTTCATGCCCAGGCCAATCCGTCGTGAGGAATCAGCAAGACTGTTCAGCATCTGCTGTAAATCCTGCAATGATTCTGCCAATATGACGATATCGTCAGCAAATCGCAAGTGTGAGATATACTCGCCATTGATGTTAATGCCCATTCCATTCCAACTCAGCGTCTTAAACAGATCTTCCAGCGCGCTCGTAAACAATTTGGGAGATATGACATCTCCTTGTCTTACTCCGCGGCGCAGCTGGATAGGTTTAGACTGCTGGTTCTGGACTTGGACAGACATAGTGGCATCATCGTATAGGCATCTCAACACTTCGATGTATCGCCAATCAACCTGGCATCGCTGCAGAGATTGCAGAACAGCCCAGGTTTCAACAGAGTCAAAGGCTTTCTCATAGTCCACAAACGCTCGGCACAATGGCTGATTATACTCTTCGGACTTCTGTATAATCTGTCGCATTGTGTGAATGTGGTCTATGGTGCCAAATCCTCTGCGAAACCCAACCTGCTCTGGGGTTTGAAACTCATCAAGTCTTCGCGCAAGACGGTTCGAAATAACTCTGGAAAACAGTTTGTAGACATGGCTCAAGAGTGAAATCGGTCTGTAGTTTTTCAATAAAGCTTTATTGCCCTTCTTGAAAAACATGATAACCACACTCTTGCTCCATGCCTTTGGAGTTCTCCCATGGTCCAGGACGGATTGAAAAACACGTTGGACCTCCCTCAGGACTGGTGAACTACCTGCCTTTAGGAGTTCCGACGTGATTCCGTCTTCCCCTGGGGCTTTTCCATTTTTTAACTGTCTCAGAGCCACCTCGATTTCGTCTAGGCTGATCTCTGGGAGATCTTCGCTGTAGTGGTGGGTTAATGTGGCTCTAACATCCTCATTACTGGATCCCGGACACGAAACTTGCGAGGCGTACAATCGGCCATAAAAGTCTTCGATCTCAGCCAGAATTTCCGGCTTGGAAACGACGGTATCACCCCTAGATGTCGTGAGCTGCGTCAGATGGCTCCTACCAAGTTGCTGCACAAACACTTTGGACCCCCGACTTTGCTCAATTGCTCGTTCAATACGAAGCGTATTGGAGCGACGGAGGTCGTAGCGTATGCGCTTAGCAATGCACTTGTTAAGAGCCGTGTGTTCTGACAGCGTAGTAGGGGTGAGTGGTGTCTGGCGTCGCTTTTCCATTAGCCGGAGAGTCTCGTCCGAGTACTTAGACTTTCTGCCCGTACGCCTTACCGAGCAAAATTTCGTGCCCTCTTCCCTGAGGATGTTTACCACATTGTGTAGGTCCTGATCTACGTCATCGGTAGTTTCCAAGGCAGCGAATCGATTTTCGAGCTGAAGTTGGAACTTCTCTGAGTTTACAGTGGTTTGCATCAAGCGGACGCGTTCAAGCTTAAAATTGATATTCAGAGTGCCTCGTACCATTCGGTGATCGCTGCCGGTATTAAACCTATTGATCACTGAAACATCTCTGAATATATGCTTCTTATCCGCTATAATGAAGTCTATCTCGTTTTTCGTCACAGCGTCGGGGCTTCGCCAAGTCCACTTTCGCTGTGGACTCTTTTTGAAGAAAGAATTCATCAAAAAGAGTCCTTCCCGCTCTAGGAAGTTGACCAGCATTTGCCCCCTGTGATTCCTACTACCAAATCCGTGTGGCCCTACCGATGATTCGCTGCAAGTCTGTAATCCTACTTTGGCGTTGAAGTCCCCCATGACAATGTTAAAGTGTGCCTTAGTGGTGGTGTGTAAGGCTTTAGCAATGTCATCCAGGACAAACTCCACTTCATCATCCGAGTGTGACGAGGTCGGTGCATACACTTGAACCACCTTGAGGGAATACCTCTCGGTGAGTTTAAGTACCAGGTATGCTACCCTGTTCGACACACTGGATACTTCAGTGACGTTGTCGGCGAGGGACTTGTGGATCAGGAACCCAATGCCACCTTGGGAGATATGGTCGCCCTCGCGGTAGTACATGACATGTCCGGATTCTAGGGTTATGGTGTCCTCTCCCTCTCTTCGGACTTCACATAACCCCAGAATATGCCATTTAACCTTTTCAAGTTCTACCTCGAGTTGCGCCAGGTGTTCGTCTAGCCGTAGAGTGCGTCCGTTGTACGTAGCCAGGGTCAGTTGGGATGGGCAGCCTTCCGTAGCCCGGAGATTCTTCGCACCCCCTGTTCCGCCATTTCCATGACCGCCGCCTTGGCCAGGACTAGCGGAGCTGCCGGGAACTGGGGGCCGTCCTTTTTGTGTGCCAATCATATGGGAGGTTTTGCCCTAATCGCCACGCTGGGCATGCGGGTTGGCGATCGCAGGGACACAGTCTGTCGCACCGCTGAGGCTGCTGCCCCTCAGCGGTCAGGGATTTGACTGTGTCTGGATGAGAAGGGTTATACCGCCGTCGACCGGTCGCCAGAGCCTCGTCGGTTACTGCAGGATGTACCGCGTGCAGGTGAGGTTGACAGTTGTAGCTAGAGGTCTTGTGTAGCTCCCTTACATCCCATCCAATTAACCTTACATTTGGTAAATTATCATGGGAACGAAACACATAATTTTTGTGATTCTTACTTTTATAGTGATTGGATAAATACCTTTTTTTAACGGAAATATTGCAAACTGAACACATCATCATCTCGCTATTATCTGCAGTCGAATAATCTTCAGCTCCTCTAGATGTTGATGGTTCATTAATACGTCGTCTTTTCTCATTGTTTTGAATGCTATTCTCAGTTTGCCGTTTTAATCCTCTCCCAATTTGTATGTTAACACTGTAAACATAAATAAAAATATTAGAACTAACAAAAAATCAACAACATAATTTTTTTTTAAATATTAAAAATAATACTTACGTCTTTTCAATTTCTTCACTGAGTTTCACTAATGATTCATCGAAATATGAGTCAAAAATATTTCGTTCTTTACTTTCAGTAGTTTCTACTATATCACAGATTTCATTTAACTCTTCATCATATTCAGTGCAGTTCAAATCAGTTTTATCGACTGAAGATGGAAAAAAAGCACTGACATATTTCGTTCCAGCCATTTATTATTAACTCTTAAGCAATTAGACGAGTAGAAGTTTATGACTCAGAGCATTGATTACTAACTAGTAACTTTTAATATTTGATCGATCTTCTATTTATGTTGAATTTGACATGACAGACCATAGGCACCACTGCTCGTCGTTTTTATACTAGGTAGATCATTATGTGTTTCTCAATCACGAATAAACAAGTTCGGTAGCTAACGAGCAGATAAACAAAGTTATTAAGATACACTCTTATCAGAAAGTTAGTAAGTATGGGTGTATTATAATAGCAAAAATATATCACGAGAGATGGTCCATGAAACGAAGACTTCACACTCAAATGTTTGTATTCTTCGAACAATTGAAAGTTGAATTTGACATGACAAACCATAGGCACCACTGCTCGCCTCACAGCTTCGGCTGGTCGCCTTCGGCGACCAGCCTAATGAAACGAAGACTTCACACTCAAATGTTTGTATTGTAGTGTTCGGTAGCTAACGAGCAGATAAACAAAGTTATTAAGATACACTCTTATCAGAAAGTTAGTAAGTATGGGTGTATTATAATAGCAAAAATATATCACGAGAGATGGTCCATGAAACGAGGATTTCACACTCAAATGTTTGTAGCCAGCTTAGGCTGGTCGCCGAAGGCAACCAGCCGAAGCTGTGAGGCGAGCAGTGGTGCCTATGGTTTGTCATGTCAAATTCAACTTTCAATTGTTCGAAGAATACAAACATTTGAGTGTGAAGTCTTCGTTTCATGGACCATCTCTCATGATATATTTTTGCTATTATAATACACCCATACTTACTAACTTTCTGATAAGAGTGTATCTTAATAACTTTGTTTATCTGCTCGTTAGCTACAGAACTTGTTTATTCGTGATTGAGAAACACATAATGATCTACCTAGTATAAAAACGACGAGCAGTGGTGCCTATGGTCTGTCATGTCAAATTTTTATTTATTTATTTATTTAAGCACACAAACAGGTTACAGTCATACAATAAAAATAACATAAGTAGGGACTATGTATCGGGAACTAGACCATAACCCTAAAAAGTGTACATAGCATGCATAGAGAGTAATACATCACAACTTACCTACCTACACAATAATCAGTAGTTTAGTGTGTGGTAAGCAACACATAAATTAATTATTCTTTTTATAAATTAGGTAAGTATACAAAATTGAGTTATAAAAATTAATACTGAATTACATTAGAAATTATTAAAAAAAAAAAAATCAAACAAACATACATTATAACATTAAATTAATTCCAAACAATAATAATATAATATCAATCAATCATAACACAAAAAAAAAAAAATGTTATTACCAGTTTCAGATTAAAATATGTATAAAAAGTAAAAAAGTATCACAGAAATTACGGAACCCTGGGTGTAGTGAGGCTCAGTGCCCCGTCAATACTTCTCCGGAACGAGTAAAAACTGTGCAGAAATATATCCAATTCAGGATGTTTAGATGATAATTCGTTATAATTACGGCGCATTCTGACCAACGGATTGTAAAACGATGTGTTGTTTTTATACACTTCGAGTCTAAAAAGAGGGGCATTACGACATCTATAATTAACATTTAAAAATATTTGTGACAACAAACCAGGGCAATCAATTTTAGAGTGTAAGATCTTATAAAGAAGAAGTAGGTCACATCTATCGCGTCGAGACTTTAGCGTATCCACTTTAAACTTTACCAAACGCTCACCATAGCTACCGACACCACGCCCAAAACCACATCGATAGGATATTATTCTTAAGCATTTCCTCTGTAAGCGTTCTATATCATCGGAGTGAACCGCATATTGAGGAGACCAGATAGAACAACAATATTCCAGAATGCTCCTGACTAGGGCATTAAATAAATGAATCACACTTCTTGGATTTTTGAAGTCCTTTGAGGATCTTAACACGAAACCCAGCACCTTATTAGAACGGTTGACAACGAACTCGTAGTGCGGACGAAATGTCAGCCCCTCATCAAACAATATACCTAAGTCTTTAACAACTGATTTACGCTCAAGGGCCAGACCGTTTAACCTATATGTGAAGTGAATTTTACGTTTTTTGTTATTTGTAAACGAGATGACAGAACATTTGCTCACATTAAGATGCATGTGGTTGTGAGAGCACCAATTCGCGACAGCCACCAAGTCCCTTTGTAAGCGTTCACAGTCTGATATATCATATATTGGTGCAAACATTTTAAGATCATCAGCGTACAAAAGGGATGGGCTTGCTATGGATTCAATAAGGTCATCGATAAACAAAACAAAAAAGAGTGGTCCAAGGTGAGACCCCTGCGGAACGCCAGAAGTTACCCGAACGGGTGCAGATAAGAATCCTTTTATAGCTACGAGTTGACTTCTATTCTCAAGATACGAACTAATCCAACGAAGCAACTGGCCATGAATACCGTATGATTCTAGCTTCTGACAAAGCAAGTAATGATTGACTTTGTCAAAAGCTTTGCTGAAGTCAGTGTAAATTGCATCAGTTTGACCCCGCTTAGCAAACCCACCACAAAGATGACTTTTGTAAACCAAAAGATTGGACACAGTAGACCTACCTCTGACAAATCCATGTTGGTTTTCTGATAGCATAGTCGATACCTGATAATAAATATGACCATAAACTAGCACTTCAAACAGCTTAGCAATTGATGAGAGTATACTGACAGGTCTGTAGTTTTCACACTGTGATCTGTCGCCCGATTTGTGAATTGGCAATATGTAAGCTGTTTTCCAAGCTGAAGGAAATGATGCAAGACGAAGAGAATTATTAAATAATATAGAGAGTGGAATCAACAATTCCTTGCAACACTCTTTTACAAACCTTGAAGGCAGCCCATCTGGTCCTGCACCCTTATTAAGATCTAACTTATTTATCGCGTCCTCAATATCTTCTGTCTGAATAACTATAGACGACAAAACATTACTCGTGCGCAAGACACAATGGTTGTGAGCAGGAGGATGGTTTTCAAAAACGGAGCTAAAGTATGAAGAAAACAAGTTACTTATTTCAAGACCATCCGAGGATGTTTGACCGTCATATGTCATGGCGCTCGGTATGTCTGGACTAGATTTCTTTTCCTTGACAAATCTCCAAAAAACTTTGATGTTACTCTGCAACCCTGATTCCACATTTGCTATGTGTTTTTTGTAACAATCCTTTATGAGCTTTTTGCAACGCGTACGCAGCATTGAGTAAACATCGTAGTCTCTCGGGTTATTGTATTTCTAGTGCAATGAATGGTACCTGTTCTTCTCCCCAAGACAACCAATCAAACCTCTTGAGAACCATTTCGGATAGGAATTGTTACCTGGTTTGTAATTAGGAGTATGATTTTTCACAATTCCCATCATAATATCATAGAACACATCTACCTGCTTGTCTATATCATCACATGAAAGCGACTTCGCCCAATCAATGTTCCTTAATTCTGATTTTATTTTGTCCAAGTTGCATTTATTGAAATTGAGTCGTCTAACAAAACTATGCTTTAAGTTACGATCAACTGCAAATACCGGAATGTCAATAGCAAGCGGGGGATGATGTTTATCAGGTTGGCTTAGTGGGTCCGTGCTACACACACTCTTAAGGTCTTTTATACCCGACGTAAAGACTAAGTCCAAAATACGGTTGTTAGCATTAGTCACGGTATTATGTTGAGTCAAACCACAAAAAGACATAGTGTCTAACAGAAAACGAGACTTCTTATCAACGGCATCAGTAGTAAACGAAGTACATGAGCCAGAATCATTCGAACAGGTCCAAACAATTCTAGGAACATTAAAATCGCCCAATATCAAGCATGCGTCCGTCCCTCTGTCGATAACAACGTTTTGACAGTTAGTGTAAAAGTCACTAATGTCAGTGACCGGTAAATCCGGAGGTAAATAGCACAAGCAAATATGTAATGACGACAATTTGTACTCGCTCAGTCGGAGGGTGATCCAAATGTCTTCTACACTACTGTCCCACTTAGGCTGTCGGACAACTTCTATATTTTTCTTAACAGCTATCAGAACGCCACCACCCTCTGTCTTACGAGAACCAATGCTTGTACACAATCTATCCCTGCGGAAAACATTATAACGAACATCACAGAGTTCACCATCAAGTACATTATCATTTAAGTTCGTTTCCGTTAAGCATATGACATCATAGTCACACGATAATACATTGAGATTAAGATCAGTAAGTTTCGATCTAATTCGATTCACATTCTGATAATAAACCAGTACCATTAATAAAATAAAATATTAGAGCACAAAACAGGAAGTAATAATGTTTTAAGAATAATAATTATCAACAAAACACACACTGTTACAGGTTTTTTAGTGTGTCCAAGCTTTTGATATGTATAGCGTTGGTGTCCTCTGCCTTACGAACATAAACTCTACCAAACCTCACCCATGCAAATTTGTAAGATTTTTCTTTTATAAACACTCTGGCCGCAGCGTAGATTTGTTTGGTTTCCGCAGACAGGTGCTCGCAAACATAGATTCCCCGAGTCTCTCCAACGATACCAACATGAGACGAGTTCAGCTTAGCAGGGTTTTTTTTGTTAAATCGATTAACAGCCGACAGAACGATGTCGCGCTGACGGGGAGAAGAAAGAGTCACCAAAATATTCCGCGGTCTCTTGGAAGATGGATTCATTTTAGCTATACGACGACATGCGCGAATATCATTGTCAGGTATGGAAACACCCAAGGTGCTACACATGTTCTTAAAGATCGCCATTACGCTTTCGTTTTTGCTCTCTGGGACGGCCTGAACCTCTACGTTGAGGTCTCTTGAGTGCTTCTCCAAAATAGATAATCTATAGTTGATAGAAACTAAATCCTGTTGCACACGATTGGATGCCAACTCCAGTGCCATGATGTTTTTATCTTTATCTTCAATTCTGGATTTAAGATCATTCTGCTGTTCAACCAAGAAATCCGTAGTATTAGTAAAGTCATCCTTTAGTTTTTGAACTACAATATTTATCTCAGAAGCTATCATAGACTTAACATCCTCTCTCCATGCTGCTCGCAAATTAATCATGAAATTAGAAGTTGGAGACAATTTCGTATCTAAAAGCTCACTGATGTTAGGGTCCTAACTAGAGGACTTAAATGATGAGAGTAGTGGACTGTATAAAATGTATAATGTGGTATTATAGACGAACATTGGTTTAATTATGCTAACTAAATAAAGCGCGCGCGTCTGGTGTCGTCCGTGATCCGTGGCGAAGTGGTCTGTCTGCTGTGAAGTAAGGCGCCCGGCGCCTCCCGCGGTGGTGTGAAGTTCGCATGAGAACACCCGCCGGCGGCGGCACCCGAGCGGTCTCGATGATGCACGAACACTGATGTTTTCAATAGTAATGCCAACAGATGGCAGTAATTTGCTAAAGGACGTATCAACTGTAGCATCATCACAAGACATGTCTAATGTATCACTTAGCTTTGATTTCGACATACAAACAGGTGTGTTTTCAGTTAATCTACGACGAGTTACATTTTTACATATTGGACACGCAGTCGGTTTAATATAATCTTGAATAGAACAATTATTCTCATCCTCAGCCTGAATGTTAAGGCAGGGCAGGCAGTAGAATGATTTGCAAGACTTGCATCTGCGCTGTTTCTTTGTACTTATGTCAGTGAAGCAAACGGTGCATGACATGGTGTATAGTACTTGTGCTAGTTTAAAGCTTCACTTCTGAAGAACTCCTGAGCCTGTCGAAATACCAGCAGTTTCTGCAGATCTCATTCAGAAAACATTTAAGTATATAATATATATTTGCAGGAACCAACCTTGCAGAAAAATTCCGAGACTAGGGAAAAATTTATAAAATGGCAATACCTTCTTACTTCTGTCAGTGGTAATTGCTTGTCAAAATCAAAATTGGTGATTGTCATTTGATTTTGACATTCACAATGTAAATAAAATTGAGGGTATCCGTGCCACTTTTAGATTGTTTGTAATTTGTAAGTAGATGAAGTAAACTTATCTTTGTGTTTATCGAAGTTTCACACCTTGATATAGGCTCCGACAACGATATCACTGGTTCCTTTTCGGTGAACTACACTTCCCCAACACTTGAAGGCGATAAAACATTAAAAAAATTGAGAAAATAATCTTCGGGAGCTAAATTAGACGTGTTTACAGTTGTAATGTTGCCATGGAAAAATTCAACATAAATAGAAGATCGATCAAATATTAAAAGTTACTAGTTAGTAATCAATGCTCTGAGTCATAAACTTCTACTCGTCTAATTGCTTAAGAGTTAATAATAAATGGCTGGAACGAAATATGTCAGTGCTTTTTTTTCATCTTCAGTCGATAAAACTGATTTGAACTGCACTGAATATGATGAAGAGTTAAATGAAATCTGTGATATAGTAGAAACTACTGAAAGTAAAGAACGAAATATTTTTGACTCATATTTCGATGAATCATTAGTGAAACTCAGTGAAGAAATTGAAAAGACGTAAGTATTATTTTTAATATTTAAAAAAAATTATGTTGTTGATTTTTTGTTAGTTCGAATATTTTTATTTATGTTTACAGTGTTAACATACAAATTGGGAGAGGATTAAAACGGCAAACTGAGAAAAGCATTCAAAACAATGAGAAAGACGACGTATTAATGAACCATCAACATCTAGAGGAGCTGAAGATTATTCGACTGCAGATAATAGCGAGATGATGATGTGTTCAGTTTGCAATATTTCCGTTAAAAAAAGGTATTTATCAAATCACTATAAAAGTAAGAATCACAAAAATAATGTGTTTCGTTCCCATGATAATTTACCAAATGTAAGGTTAATTGAAACTGCTTTTGGCAAAAGAGTTCATACATACAGAATAACTTCTTTAGCGGACTCAAAAGATTTGGAAACGGTTGATACATTTTTTAATTCAATAATTGATGATTTAAGGACTTTGATTCTTGATGATATAGTACAATTAAAAACGTTTAAAGTAAACTTTATACTGTGTGCCAACTTCGTGCACCAAAATAAAAATGTACAAAACGTTTTTGACTTCCAAACTCAGAACTATATTCTCAATGAATCCGAAGACATCAATATACTTTTTAATTCAATAAAAGAAGTATTAGCTAATAAAGTCAGTGAGTTTGAGAAAAAAGATAGTGGATGGAGTCTTACGGACCTAATTAGTTTAGATATGAATATTAATAAATTCAATCCACTGCGGGGATCATCTTTTATTGAATTACCTTATGATATTAGGACTAAAAAAGCAGTCATCAATGTTAAAAACGCAGATGTGCAGTGTTGTAAATGGGCTTTACTCTCAGCTTTGTATCCTGTATCAAAAAACCCCGATCGTGTAAACGAGTATTGGAAATTGGAAAACAAGTTAAATTTTAATGGGATTTCGTTTCCAGTAAAATTAACTGATAGAATAAAATATAAAAAAATTAGAATATAACTCTGAGACTAAAACTCATTATGTTATTGGCCCCCTGTACTTCACAAAGTCTCGCAAATCAACACATATAAATTTACTATACGTCACCAGTGGTAGTAAAGGAAATTATTGCTATATTAAAAATTTATCACGATTAGTGAGTAAGCAGATCACTAAACGCAATGGCGCGGTTCACATTTGTGATGGTTGTCTGCTTTATTTTCCTACAAGCAATGCGGTAGATAACCACCAAAAACATGATTGTGCTCATATTAGTACAATATTACCAAGTCCAAGTATGTTTAGAAAAAACTGGTTCAATGAAAATGTTTCTAATGATAGGTTATATTTTGATAAATTTGAAAAGAAAAAGAGGGTTCCTTTTATTATTTACGCCGACTTCGAATCGTTTTTAAAACCTATTGCCTCTTGTTCTGGTGATCCTAACAAATCATCAACCATTAATGTTCAGAGACATGACGTGTACAGTTTCGGTTATTATATTAAGTGTTCATATGATAGTAATCTCTCTAAATATGTTAGTTATAGCGGAGAAAACTGTGCTCATGTATTTATAAATAAGCTCCAAGAAGATTTAAAAATTATATGTAGTAAATATAGTTTTCAAACTGCTCCTCTTCCTCTTACGAATGAAAATAAAAAATATATAGAAGAAACCAAAGTATGTTACATTTGTAAAAAAGATTTATATGAGCAATTTATTGACTACAACTGGCAGACGGGAGCGTTTATAGGTGTTTCACATGAAATATGTAGTAAAAAGTTTCATAAAATAGACTTTGTACCAGTAGTATTACATAATCTAAGTAATTACGATGCTCACTTTATTGTACACGCATTAAATTTTGCTGATGGTGAAGTACAAATAATCCCCCAAAATAAAGAAAAATATATTTCATTTTCTAAAATTCTTCACGTAAACGGTCAGCGTGTAAGTTTAAGGTTTATTGATTCTTTTAAATTTTTATCAAGTAGTTTAAATTCATTAGCTTCTAATCTTAATAATAATCAGTTTATAGAACTAAAAAATGAATTTCCGAATGTAAACGACTTTGAATTGCTGAAAAGAAAAGGTGTATATCCATATGAGTATATGAGTTCTTTCAGGTCATTAAAATCACGGTAATTAAAGATGAACACAATGGCCATGTTTTTTCTGAATTTGTCGGTTTACGCTCAAAAATGTATGCTATGCAAGTAGAGAATAAAACAATAACTAAAGCAAAAGGTGTACACAAATGAGTAACTAGACAATTGAAATTACATAATTATAAAACTATGTAATTTCAATTGTCAATGAGTTCATAAAATAAAATAAGTAATGTAAGTTCAATTATAAATAAATTTGTTTAAAAAAATGTAGAACTTGCTGAAATGTATCGTTTTAGATCCATTAAACATGTCATTTTTACTCAAAAGATAAATAAAATTTGTTTGTCTTACAATGATACCAAGAGATATATTATACCAAATTCCACTGACACATTAGCATGGGGTCATTATAAATTACGATAAATAAAATTTTAAAAAACTATTTTATATAATTTAAGTTATATTGTATTCGATATTTCTTATTCTTTATGGTGAATAACGTCTTGTGTATTTGTATCTTAAGCTTAGAGGTATGCCTCTTAGTGACTTTGTTGAAATGTTTAATAAAGATACATAATAATGATGTGTTAATAAAACATGTATTTAAGTCTTTTTTATTGATTCAATAACATGTAACTGTAACCTATTTTTTTTTGAGAAATTATTATTAAATATGTTGAAATTTAACTTGGTATTTTCATTAAAACCTTTGAAATAAATAAAAACAAGTAAATGATTTAACAATATATTTATTTTATACTCACAAACCAATATCTGATTTATTGTATGACATAAGAAAGTGCTTCGTTCTATAAAATCACAAATAAGTACTATGGATTTAGGCGTATTACTTTTTATCTTTGTTGCTGTAAGAGTATTTCCGACAATTCGGAGAATTGGATATTCCCTTTGTTATGTTGTAAATAAGCTGACGATTTTTCTTATGATGATCGTCATTGGTAGACTTTGTGTAATATTTCACACGAACATCTGCATGCTTCCAATGGTCCGATTGATCAATGTTTTCAATCTCCTTCAAATCATACACCTCAATCTTAATGAGATGTGTTGCACTTGCTCCGTCGTCGGTGTTGGTTGACACGTAAGATGTCGAATCTCTCTCGGAACAACGTCCAACTGTTGAAGATCTCATTGTCCTCGGCTTCTTCTTTGGTGGTTCAAAGAATTCGTCGATTGATTCTTTCTTCTGCAACGATGGAAGTTCAGGGTAATAATAATGTTTATATGTGTTTTCTTGGAACACCACATCGTCTTCATTGAATGTAGAACAAGCAATCTGTAACAACCAGTACAATTTTGTCTTAGGTATCACATCAGTTTTATACACATCATAATACGTTAGTCAGAAGTCCGAATAAATCAGAATATTCACTCAGAAAATAAAAACGTTTTACTTACATCCATGGTACTTGTGATGAATACAGAACGGAGCACTTGTAGTAGTTGTAACTGTATGAGGTTCCTATCCACGAGTATCGAAAATAGATAAAATCAGTTCGTTTTATACCAATTTTAGTAAGTAATGACTATTTGAACTTACTCTACTTAAGATATCTAACTCGATGTTGTTTAACAAGACAAGATAGTTAATGTAATGATTATTTGAACTGTAATTTAGGAGAATGTTACTTTCAAAACAAAAATCTAATTTTAATGAACAATGTGTGTTTCTCAATCACGAAGAAACAAGTTCGGTAGTTATTTTAATTTAAACGAGCAGATAAACTAGTTTCAAAGTACAAGTTAATAGAGTTTACCTAATTATAATGAACAAAGTTATTAAGATATACCTACTCTTATCAGAAAGTTAGTAAGTATGGGTGTATTATAACAGCAAAAATATATCACGAGAGATGGTCCATGAAGAAGATTTCACGCATACAGAATGTCCATGATTACAATTAACTCACTTACCGCCTCTGTGGTTAAGTGGTTAGGACCACCCCGGTCTCAGAGTCAGGGTCACGGGTTCGATTCCCAGCAGGGGTTGCACATGTGTGTACTCGGTTTGGTAGGTAGGACTTGAAAAAATCCGTTTTATCATTTTATCTTATTTAAGTCTGTTGCCACCAGTGCCTTAGTAGTTTTTTAGAGGATTCCAGGTGAAGTGTGCCTCCACTTTGGTCTTACTAAGGGATGACCTTAACATCAGGTGGGATGAAGACAAAGCGCTTTCCTGAAGAATCGATAAAATACAATCGCATATTAGTAACTGGACAAGACTACAGTGACGGTACGTCATAAGATAATGAGGTGCATCAGAATCGATATAATGAGGTACATCGGGAATTGTGTGATTAAGACCGGCGAGTCATTAACGATTCATTAGTAAATCAACTGAGAGCTAACGCTCGAAGATTGTATCTCGGAAACGGTTAAAGATATCGCTCTGGGGCCCAGCGCAATCGATTCAAATGGGGGGGGTTTACCTTTTTTTTTTTTTTTTTAGTTTTGGAACGACTTGAACTAGCCGAGCGAGGGCCAGAAGAAGGCCAGTTTTGAGTGAGCCAGAACTCTCGAATCCCTACTACTCTGACCTCTTTTCCGTTAACATTCTTTTATCTAGTTTTAAATTTAAAATTGAAATATTACTAGTCTTCTCTGTCTAGCCTCTGTTTTCAAGAAAAAGCAATTTAGATTTATCCGCAGAGCTAGAAAGAGTTCCTTCTAATTATTGTTAACCTTACGAAAATATTGTTATTAGTGAATAATGCATTATTATAACTAGACAGTTCCAGGCATACGCCCTGATTATAATAAATAACTTACACCTACACCTAGTCACAAACATAGTGCATATCCTTATTAATAATAACTAACTATTCGTTTCATTATAAACTTACCTACTTCAGAACTCGTCGTGCAACTCCTCCTCATCGTGTCACTCATCCGTTTCTCGACTCCGTGACAAACGTACCTTTTTTTTATAAAAGAAGGAGGCAAACGAGCAGTCGGTTCACCTGATGGAGAGTAATCAATCACCGCCGCCCATGGACGGGTGTCCACGGGCGGCGGCGATTGATTTGATGATTGATTGCAAAACCAGAGGAATCGCCGACGCGTTTCCGGCCTTTAAGGAAGGAATAAGTAGGGAGGGAGGAAGGACCTCCGGAATCCTCACTGGCCGGACGAAACACAACAGCACCAAGTGTCATTATTTCACGCCGGATATTCGTGAGAAGGTGGTACTACCCCGGGCGAGCCGGCCCATGCGTGCTGCAACGCAGCGTGGCTCTACCACTCATTTAGCACCACCGAGGGGTCACGTGTAGGGTCTCAAGGGTAAACCTACGGACGCGAGTAACTTTAACCCCCAATACCTGGGTTAACGCAGGCAACGCGGAGCTCCTATACTACAAGCAGCTCCAGAACGAGGAGGAGCGCATCATGCAGCTGCGCATCGCCAACTTCCTGACGCGGCGGCGCGCGCGCGAGGCGCAGGCGCGCGCCGCCGCCGCCGCCGTCAAGGCCGCCAAGCAGAAGGGCATCGACCACATCGCCAAGGCGCAGAAGGTCACGTGCTTTCATTTAAAATATATATATATATATATAAGATGACTGCTAGAAACCGCAAGAAACTTCGAGGGCTGGTCAGGTCAAGTGTTTTATACATGAGAAAAATGGAATTCGTGTTTTTTCGTAGGTGCTTTTATCGCCCAGCTGGCGGGGGCAACGGCCGGCCGGCCGGCCGTCTGTTGACCTGTCAACGTAGGTACTTATCGCCCAGCTGACGCAAACGGGTCAACAGACGGCCGTATGCTTAAAAATAAATTAGAAAAGTACTCAAATACCATCCAATTAAAATACACAAAATGAATTATTTAATTAAAAATTAAAAAAACACGAATTCCTTTTTTGTTATGTTTAAAACACTTAACCTGACCAGCCCTTGAAGTTTCTTGCGGTTTCTACCAGTCACCTTATATTTATTTCGGACAGGGTCCATATAGTGTTAAAACAATAATCTTAAAAACTATGTTAGTACAAAAATTGGTTAAAATTATTTTTACTGTCTTTGACGAGCTGGACGCGAGTCCAGTGCTGCATTATGGCACTAGCTGTCTACGTCCAGTCTCGCCGCGACAGTCTTCTATTTAAAACATTTTATGCACTTATTACCGTCTTATTAATAAAAATGGCCAAATGTTACACCTCGGGTTAAAGTGACGCTGTCTCGTTTTTGTTAAAGAAGACAGATAGAGACAGCGTCAATTTAATCCTAAGTGTAACTTTAATCAACGTTCGTTAATGACAGGGGTAAAGTACAGATTCGGTCTTAATACCTTAGGCATTCTCTCTCAGTCAACCAGAGGGTGGTGCAGAGACTAAAAATGTTCTTGCATTTTTGTAACTTTAAGCGCCATGACGGTCACCGTTGACCGACATACAATTAAAGTAAAAAAAAAATTCATAACACAAAATATATTTATTCAATAAACTCAATTAATTTGTACTTTGAATCGTCCAAATCCTTTTTAACCTTCCACCCATTCAGGACGTTATTTTTTAAACTGTGTCAAAGAATGGGCGCAAGAAATCACAGACAGCACATAGATAAGCAACGACATTTACAAAAAAAAATATGTCATTACCAATTTATTCAAAAAATACAAAATATTAAATTGAAAAATAATAATTAATGCTATACAATACCACCTACAATACAATGTATCAATTAATTATAGACCATTTAGAAATATCTGTTGGCTGCTGGATTTCAATTGTTTCAGGTTTTGTGGCAAGTCAAGAGGCCTATTACATCTCGACTGTGGTTTTTGCGTAAAATGGCCAATTTTGGCGTTATGGATTTCAGAAACAAAAATACATTAACCATTATGACTTATTAATAGTGTAGAATAGCTATTGGAATAGTGCGTAGCGGCCTCGCTTTTTGTTAATTTTGCTTAACTATTTAATTAAATCCAAAATTGCAGAGAAAGATTTTCATAAAGTGCGCGAAGGCACTTTTTTGAACTCATCGATTGAACTACTGTTCTAAACAAGTGAAATAAAAGAATTATAATGTTATCTCTTATATAGTCGAATAGTGCGTAGCGGCCGCGGAATTTTTAGATATCATTGATTTTATATAAGAAAAAAAACTTATTCTAAACCAAAAAACTTCGAAAATCGCTATAAGATAACTGTGAATATATCCTATCTACGACAATATTATTGAGCATCATTTATACCAGAGTAATTGTTACTTCATGAGGAATAAAGATTGTATAATGAATTTATTATCCTATTACAATAACTACGATAAATACAACTGCAAAATTACTACAAAATGCGAAAATGGGTAATTTACGCAGAAATCACATTCGATAGACCTCTTAATGGCACCGCCCCTCTTCCTCTAGTCATCATCAGCCTATACTTGCCCACTGCTGGACATAGGCCTTTCCAAGAACACGCCACTACACGATCCGCGGTCACTCTCACCCAGCTTTTGCCACCTTGCGAACATCGTCGCTCCACCTTGTCCCGCTCTTCCTCTGTCTATTCGTAATTATGTATACTGCTGTGTACTGTAGGCTTACTCTTGAAACACAAATGCATTAATCAATTTCCAGTCACAAATCTAAAAATGTCAAATTGCACTTTTGTAAGCGACAATAGCGCGACATTGGAATTAAATAGCGTGAAAATTGATTGAACAAATTATTATCGAGATGGCGTTCCGGAATTATCTTTACCTACTTATCCCAATATCGATACATATTAATCGCATTGGAATTGTATTGAGATTGAGTTTGCGTTCAAGAGTAACCCCCTGTGCCAGTGGCTAGTGAGATATACATCAGCGCGCGCATTGTACGATTAATTACGAATAGACAGGGACAGGCGGTGAGCGTTTGACACTTGTCTAGGGGGCATGTGCGGTTCACAAAATGGGGATCACAAAATCAAAATACCTCAATTGCAGTGTGAGTAAGGAAGATGGCTAAAAAATATTTCTTATTTGTTTAACGGTATCTAAATGATAAGTATTTATAAGTATGTGGTAGAAGAGTAAATGATATTTCTCAAAAAAACACTTTTACCATAATGCAAGACGTGGACTAAAGATGTAGGTACTGGTTTTAGTTGAAGCTTTAAGCTCACTAATAAGAACAATATTAGACAAGATGTTATAGAAACAGATGAATTTTCGAAAGGCGATCGTGTACCATCAAAATTACCTTTTTGGTCATCAACTCCTCTGTTACAGGCAGAACAAGAGTTAAAAGAGGAACTGGAAAGGATCCGCAACCTGAAGATCCAGGAGGACGTAGAGAGAGAGTACCGACGCAAAGAGCGGGACGCAGCGATTCGTAGGAACAAGGAGATGAAACAGCTACACGAGGCTCGGGTGCACCAGGTGAGGATGTACAAACTTACCACACAAAACTGTCCAATTTCACTAGATATTGATCCTTATTATTCCCAGAGGATAAAGTTTCAAATGTATTGATGAAATTTGACATTTTCTGGTACGTTGACCAGGGCCCTTATTCTTTAACGATTCCTTGTTTCAAAACCACGTTAATTTCTTAAAAAGTAACGATTTCTTCCTTAAAACGTATGCGTTTGACGTTTGTGCGCGGTAAGGTGGAATCTATAGATTGCGATACAGAATCAGGGCCCTGCTGGCGTCTGTACATGTCTCTTTTGTAATCAATCAGTCAAAATTAATTTATAACTTGCATCCATTAATGCATCTATTCTATCATTCGTCATTTCAATCATTCATTTATCGTTTCATTCATTAATTCAATATTTAATTTATTAATTTATCATTTCATCATTAATTGGCTACTTGACAGTTTTCGAAAAAGTATTCCCCTCAAACCCCAAGCGGTCGCATGAGACCGCACCTACAAAAACACACTTGACTTTGTACCGTGTTCTCATAGACTTACAGACTACTTTAGTATGAACAAGTTTGGTTATTTCTTTTCTGTGGTTCATCTTAAGTATTGTTATCGCATAATTATCGCTTAATATAAGCTCGATTCTGTCAAATTTGACGTTGACAGTTACTGTCAAAAAACTGTCAATAAAAATCCAAGACTGACGCCTTTAGCACACCGACGCCGCGAACCGCGGTAGCGAAATTGCGGTAATCTGTCTACACACATCAAAATGTACCGCGTATGTTGCGTCTCGCTCTATCGTCTGTGACTACTTATAATTGCGTCTCAATTTGTATAGTATCGCTGATACTCGCGATACTTGTTTCACACGGACGCCGGTGTACCGCCACTTTCGTTTCGTGTCTTTTTGGACAGAATATCGCCGGGAAACAAGATGGCGGAAGCAGAAACTGAGAGAGATTATCCAGATATATATCTCATAGGGCAAATAGATTATAGGAAATCTTATAAAAATGAAGTAGCATGGCGAAAAATTACTTCTTTTTTTTTCGATTAATTTCAAGAACCCATATCCTTCGTCTTTTTCCTTATGTCGATACAAGAAGTAATAGTTCTTCTTCTCCAGATTCGGAAAGAAATCAGTTTGGCTCAGACGAATTATTATTATTGCATTCGAATGAGTTGAAAATATTAAATTTTTACAAGCGATATTCGAGTAGGTGTGAAAACGACCGCTAGAATTACGCTTGTTTACCGCATTTTCGTGTTCGCTAAGTTTTCGCTATCGCGGTTCGCGGCGTCGGTGTGCTAAAGGCGTGAGGGGTTAAAAATTACAAACGCTTATTTAAACCTTCTACAATATTTCACTAATTTAAAATTTCGTGCGAAAACGGTTGGTCACGTGACATTTTGCCCTGTGACGTCACACTTCAATAAACTTTATCTAGAAACCTGACAGATGGTTTTTGATAATTTTGTGAAATGTGACGTCATCACAGTCACGAAGCTCAATCATGGCCGCTTGTGTTTCGGATCATGATATCCACAGATAAAAATCGCAAATATATTTTTCATCCCACCATCTCGGAAAGAGTATTTTTAATCTTCAATATCTGAATGGAAAAGCCGTTTTTATTCTCTAGAGGATAAAGTAAATTGAATTTAGAACATCGTGTGCACTTAGTATGTGTATTCAAAACATCATTAAACCTATTTTCTTCTTCCTCCATGGTGCCGATTTATCATACGACCTTTTTAAATTGTTAAAAACTCAGACTCGGAACCTTTTTGGTGTACCTACTTTTTTTAAATTGGGTGGTAATTTCCTCGTTGAGGTGGGATGAAAAGTTACGTGTTGCACTCGAGTGCAAAGATTTTTCACCTCGTGCTCTTTTGATTCCCTCGGTAACGCTCAGGATTCTAATTTTTGAATCACTCGCTGCGCTCGTGATTCAATTTTAGAATCCTTCGCTTGCTCGGTCATCAAAATTGAGCACGCGGTTAAAAAGCAAGTTTGCACTCTTGTATAACAAATAACTATTTCATCCCCCCATCTCGGAAAGAGTATTTTTACTCTTCGATATCTGAGTGAAAAAGCCGTTTTTATCCGCTAGAGAATAAAGTAAATTGAATTTAGAACATCGTGTGCACTAAGTTTGTGAATTCAAAACACCATTAAACCTATTTACTTCTCCCTCCATAATGCCGAATTTATCATACAACCTTTTTTAATTTGTTAAAAACTCAGACTCGGAACCTTTTTGGTGTAGTTAATTTATTTTAATTTGCTTATTCATTTCCTCGTTGAGGTGGGATGAAAAGTTACGTGTTGCACTCGAGTGCAAAGATTTTTCACCTCGTGCTCTTTTGATTCCCTCGGTAACGCTCAGGATTCTAATTTTTGAATCACTCGCTGCGCTCGTGATTCAATTTTAGAATCCTTCGCTTGCTCGGTCATCAAAATTGAGCACGCGGTTAAAAAGCAAGTTTGCACTCTTGTATAACAAATAACTATTGTTAAATAAAAATATTTACAATTAATAAAAAAAACTATTGAATAATTATCGTTATATAACTTACTTAATATTTCATATTTTATTGTTACTAGGTCAAATAGCCAATTCATCTTTTCATTCATTAAATAAATTGTAAAAATATATATTTTATTCGTAGGTAATATTTAATTTGAACACAAAGTTTAATAAATTAAACTCAAAGATAACGCAGCCATCCGGATCCCGAAGGGCGTGGGTTCGAATCCCACTTGAGATAGTAATTTTTTTTTAAAATTTCGTTAAATTAAAATTATACATACATATAGGTATAATCACGACTATTATCTCCTAAGGGTTAGTCAGAGACTACTTATAGGCAATGAGGACCGCAAAAGCAGTCCTCTACCATAGTCCACTTTTCACCAAATAGCGACTGCACATGTCCTCAACGTGACAGGTGGTGAGCTCATCGCCCCGGCGTTCAATGCTGTTGGAAGTATATGCAGTCTTTAGTCTGTTAGTCGCCTTTTACGACACCCAAGGGAAGAGAGGGGGTGGTAGTAGGTATTCTCTAGTGTAGCGACGCGACACGGTAAGTATTATTAAAATTATTTTACTCTTTAAACGTATCTTATCTTATCTAGTATTGCTTTTAAAATTTCCCCTGGCGTCGTGTGCAGATTAACGACATCCACCGGCTGATCGCGCGGGAGATTGCGAAGGACGAGCAGAGTTTCAACAACGCCGCGCGCCAGAACGAAGAGTTCCTACAGAAGGAGAAAGCGGTAAGCTATAGTCATAGCAAACCGTGCGCTTAAAAAAGTTTCAGCTTCTTTAAGCGGGCTCGTATTCTAAAACCAAACTCACACTCAAATCTCTGCTTGAGTAGGTACAGTTAGAAAGGGATGGTGCTATTCAACGCATATATCGCCATCCCTTTCTAATTGTTTCAAGCATGCATTTGGTTTTAAGTTTGGTTTTAGAATACGAGCCCCAGTGGAGCAATGAGAACGTTATTCTATTACCGTGACGTTATTACACAATCAAGTTAATCTCCGATCTATCTACATAATATACTATATAAGTTTTATATACAATACCTACTATCCTAGAAAGATCCTGGATAGAAATATACATTTTGTTGTTTGTTGCTAAGCTGGAGGACAAGCGAAAGGCGCGCGTGGAGAAACACCGCCAGGAGATCATGAAGCAGATCAACGACAAGGAGCGCGCCAGGTTGGTGACGCTGCACATTGTCGCAATCGCGAAAGTTAGCACCACTTGATGTGGTCAGCGCCAGGATGGGTGACCGTCTCGTTGCACACGCATACGCATGCGCTCCCGCTTACGCTTTATCACCAGCCTATAAACATCCCCACTGTTGGGCACGGGCCTCCCACGTGGGAATATTGGGCCATAACCCACCACGCCATCTTGCAACAACAACCGGGACCAACGGCTGTTCGTGCCATCCGAAGCTCGGAAGAGTTCGAGATGTTTTTAATTTGGTCACCCATCCAGCGACCCCGCATTGCGGAAGTTGCTTAGCAGGCACAATCGCAAGCCGAACGCGCTAGCCGCTGTGCCGTCGAGCTCCTCGTGTATTTGTATGTGCATAGTGATGTGTGTGATGGCAGGGCCGAGCTCCGCGAGAAGATCCACAACGAGGGCGTGGCGCTGCGCATGGAGCAGGAGCAGCAGGACAAGTACGAGCGCCGCGTCATCAAGGAGAAGGTGACGCTCGCGGATTTAACACGAACTAAAGTTTACGCATTTTCGGTTTTACAAACTAAATTTTACAAACTGCCAATTTTGATGAAACTTTGCATGCACTTGAGAGCAAACTATCGCACACCTCTGATTTTTTTAATAAAGTCTTATTTTCTAAGTTCATATGGTACATTTAGATATAGTTTATAGTTTCTGAAAACCTCTTTTTAATAACAAACGATTGTTACCTGACTCATATAAAATCATATAGGTACTTAATGCAGTTTATGTTTGTATAGATACATAATTTTAGTATTTCGGCAATTTAACCCTCTACCGCATGAATTATTAAAAAGAGGGATTTTTTTGTTTTTTTTTCAAAATATTATTTTATCAGGCTTACAAAATAAGATTAAATTGAAATAAAAAAATAGAACTAAATACACTCGGCGTCAAAAAAATCGCACCTTTTAAAAATCATCTTTAAAAATTCTTAAACCTTATGTAGAGGATAGTGTTGGGTATCATTAGAAAGGTAACAAAAAGGAGTATCAAAAAACAATTAAATTTAACTTTCTGTTTAATTATAATTATACAAACAACATTAAAATTAATAAAATAATAAAAATCCTTAATTAAGTCCTAATTAACAACAGATAATTTACAAAGAAAAATGTACAAAAAGTGTCTTAAAATTAACTTAAAATCTAGTGTTACCCCCCCTTGCCCTGATCACGGCTTCCATACGGTCCCTCATGGACCTCACCAACTTCAGGAGCTCTTCTTGAGGGATAAGCCCCCATTCTTCAATCACCGCGTCTTGGAGCTCCTGTAGAGTCGAAGGAGCTGGATCCCGAGATCGAACCTTACGTTTAAGATGGTCCCAGAGGTGCTCTATAGGATTCAGATCCGGACTTCGCGCTGGCCACTGCATCACAGAGATTTGGGACCTCTGCAAGAAGTCGCTCACGATGCCTGCAGTGTGAGCGCGAGCGTTGTCGTGCATTAATGTGAACCCCTCGCCAAAAGATTCGGCAAAGGGGACCACATGCACTTCCAGGACCTCAGTGACATAGCGGCGAGCAGTCAGCGACCCTTGTCCGCGAGCACCTCCAGTCCGGGAGACGCAGACAAGGTCGGTTTTGCCGGCAGCAGACATACCGCCCCAGAACATGCAGGATCCGCCACCATATTCCACCGTCTCCTGGATGCAGGCTTGGGCGAAACGTTCACCCTGCCTCCGGTATACTCTTCTCCGTCGGTCGTTGCAGAAAAGACACACTCGCGTCTCGTCTGAGAAGAGAACAGCTCTCCACTGCTCAAGGGTCCAATCGACGTGGTCACGAGCAAACTGCAAGCGGGCTCGCCGATGCGCTGCAGTCAATTTTGGACCCGTAGCAGCTCTGTGGGCCGCTATCTTCTTCTCCTTCAATCTGCTTCTAACCGTAGATACGCTTACGGTGCGTCTGCGAACTGCCTGGAGCTGCTGTTGCAACTCAACAGCATTGGAGAAACGATTTCTCAAAGAGTTCGACACAACGAACCGGTCGTCTCTTTCCGAAGTGCAGCGACGTCTACCCGAACCGTGTCTGCGGATATAGCCACCGGTCTCTATGAAGCGCTGGTACACTCTTCGAACGGAATAACGGCTCAGGTTCAGTTGCCGGGCGACATCACACTGCCGCACCCCTGATTGCAGTAGTGCAACCACTTGAGCGGCTTTATCAGCTGTGGTATCCATCAAAATCTGTGCGTGTGTCCTCTTCAACGGTTGAATAGCGAATGACCCACATTGAACCCGTGTTGACCGTTTTATACCCACAAAGGAAGCGCAACTAGCAACTCTCACGGGTAGCAAAATTTGCATCGAATTTTTGTGACACTTTATTTGTTGCATTAGGTTTTATTTGATAATGAAAAGTAATGTTTTTCATTAAGTTAATTAAGTAACCTTGTAAATAAAATCATAATTAATGCGACTGCATGTGCATATCAAGAGTAAATGACATTTGAAAGTGATTTTCTAAGAGGTGCGATTTTTTTGACGCCGAGTGTATATTAAAAGTTATTAAGTGTCACCATATATGGCTTCGTATGCATTCATATATAAAAATGTCTTCGTATGTGTTTAGGGAAATTTTAATTAGGTATCGTGAAATTATTTGTAACAATTGCGTTTGTCGTTCTAACATAAATAAATAATAATCTTTTCACATTTAGTGAAATTGCTATATTTTGTGCAATACTTGAAGTCTGGCTGGAGCCTTTCGAGGCTTTTTTGCAGGTATTGGGGAATCAGAAAAGCCGAGTGCCACTTTGGCTAGATGTTGTCGGCTGGGCGGGTAGACACCGAAATGAAGCGAGCAAATCTTGTCATTGAGCTCGATCGGGTGTTGGACCTCATTTCTAAATGGGGCTCCGATAGTCTGGTGGAGTTCAATGCCAAGAAAACACAGGTGTGCGCGTTCACAGCGAAAAAGTCGCCATTCCTTCCCCTTCCCTCTCTTCAGGGTACATCTCTAGGCCTGCAGAGCAGTATTCACATGCTCGGTATGGATATCCGCTGCGATCTGAACCAAAAGGACTACATCGAAACCGTGATTAAAAATGCCTCACGTAAACTCGGTGTCCTGAACAAGGTGCGGCGATTCTTCACGCCTGATCAGTTGTGTCTATTATACAAGACACAGGTGCGGTCTTGCGTGGAGTATTGCTCTCACCTTTGGGACGGCTCCGCAAAGTACCTTCTCGATGCCTTGGACAGATTGCAGCGCCGCGCTGTGCGCATTATCGGCAATGCGGAGGTCACTAAAACTCGAGCCTTTGCAATTGCGAAGAGATATTGCGTCACTCAGCGTCTTTTACCGTTTATACCATGGCGAGTGCTCTGAAGAACTCTTTGACCTCATCCCTCCTTCTCCCTTTTGGTGACTTTGGTGAATTTGGTGACTCGAAAGATGGAATAGTCTGCCAGCACACGTATTCCCTCCTACCTATGACATAGGGTCCTTCAAACGAGGCGTGAAGAAGCACTTTGTGGGCCGGCAGAGTGAGGATGACTGATGCTACGTCTCTTACGCTGCACCAGTTGTCCTCGCGCCTGGACCTCATTTCCACTTAACATCAGGTGGAGTGGGGTCATTTGCCGGGCTTAGTATAAAAAAAAAATGTTGGTCGTTAGTTCCAAAAACGCTAAACGGCGACGACGACCACATTTTTTTGGTATTCGAGCTTTACCTGCTTTACGCATGTTTTCGGAAACTGCGAGTTTAAAATTATAAAAGACATGACTGGTCTCAATTGATTCGGCGCCGAAGCAACCAACGATGCACAATGCACATGTCTGTCAACAGGAGACCAAACTAGCTAAGCTATAAGAAGAAATATCATCATCACTCAAGCCTCTATCGCCAGGCTGGAATTATATAAGTAATTAATAGTATTTATTAACGTATTTTGAGGTTCCATAAAAGCACGAAGAATCCATTTCTGGAATAACCAAAAAGTAACCCTGAATGCATGCGAAGTCACATATGGCAAGATTATTTTTGACCTTAATGCATACAAAGCCAAATATGGCGGATTAGAAAAAATAAAAAAAATATGAAAAAATAACGAGATATTCAAATATACACACTAGTTTCATATTTCAGATGGTGCAAGGAATATAGTGAGAACGGCAACTTTCTAAAATGACAAGTTCCGAAAGCGACGACTTCAGGCGCAGGACGTGTTCTGTGCGCAGGACAAACACAAGCGGCGTCGGGCGCGGGCGAGGCGCGGGCGTCATTCGTATTTCATATGAATCGTATTTGCGCGGCGGGGCGCGGGACATGTACATGCGGCGTGGCGCGGGCGGGGTGCTCATACGCCTCGCCCGCGCCGCGCCCGACGCCGCTTGCGTTTGTCCTGCGCCTAAAAACGTCTATTCCAAAATAGACATTTTCCGAAAATGACATATTTTCTGAAAGTGATATTGATATTGTTTTTCATAGTGTTTGTATGAATGACAAAATTGTCGTTTTTGAAAGTTGGCATTCTTAAATGTTGTCATTTTAGGAAGTTCTCGTTTTGGAAGTTGGCATTCTAAAATGTTGTCATTTTAGGAAGTTGTCGTTTTCGTAACTTGTCATTTTAGGAAGTTCTCGTTTTAGGAAGTTGTCGTTTTCGGAACTTGTAATTTTAGGAAGTTGCCGTTCCCAGCCTGAGGGCTAGTTTGCCTCCTTTTCACATTAAAAAAAACTATCACTTACAGGGAGTCACTTACCCAAAATGTCACAATTCTAATCTAAACCTATTTTATAGTCTCAAGTGCTGTTGTGTGTAGGTACGTGCAGATGTGGTAGTTATAATGTTAAGTACAAATTAAGTATTTATGAACAGGTATCGGCGATGAGGCAACAGAAAGTCTCCGAGAAGTATGTCAAAGAAGTAGAGCAGACACTCGGCAAGCATGGATACTAGACAGGCCACTTTGGACCCTAAACGTATCGCCGACAAGGCTGAAGTTTGAACGGGCAGGGTATATTGCTGATATTGTAGTGGTAAATACTTTACCTAGATGTAGTTTTGTTTATTGAATTACCATTAGGGCGTTGCTAAACGCAAATTAAAGTTAACATTTGGATTGGAATGTACAGACTGATTTTTACACTCATAGAATAACTTACTAAGTAACTTGTTTCTTTTATAAATTCTTCTTTGTAATAATATACAAACTCTTTCTCAAAATAACTAATAAATATGATAATATAAGAATGATACAAGTTACATGGGGCTTGAGTTGTGATAAATTTATCAATAATGTGCTTTGCAACAAATAAAAATATGTAATTGGTAATTGTTTTGTTTTTTTGATTTAGATTATGATATTATAAACAGCAATAAAATTATTTTTATTAACATTGTCATTTTAAACCCAGGTATAATTGAATAGTACATGTTTTTCTTTGTAATGGGATAAAATGAAAGATATACTTGAGCATAGTCAAACATTTATTACATATTCAAGGCACACAATCAGCCATAACATTAAAAATTGATATTAGGTACATTCATCACATACACTCACACATTCCAGGAACATTATACACCGAGATTTTCATTGGTTTTGGAGCCGAAACCCTGTCCATGTTTATCATCAGTAGAAGCTATTTAGCTTGTAAATCTAAAAATATGAGCATAAAAAAATTATAAAAAAATATCAATAAAAAGTTTGGAGCATAATGTACAATACGCAAAATGTACACTACATGCAAAATAAACAAATCGCAAAATGTACAATACTCAGAATGTGCAAAACGCAAAATGTGCACTACACGCATAATGTACAAATCGCAAAATGAACAAGTAAGCGCACATTCATAGGCAAAAGATTTTGAGCAACATTTTCTTCTTCATCTTTTTGCGCAGTGGCGTTAACCTTTGGATTTCGCCAATATCCAGTTTTTGGCTCAGTTGTTTGTTTTTACAGACTCATTGCTTGTATCGGTTTCTCGTAAGAGAACAATGTACAAGTACGCTGTAGACCCAGCTGATGATCTGTACTCTGTAATGCCTATGTTCAAACACAATACTTTTAAATAACATTTGTTAGTAGCAGACAGACAAATTATAATCATATATTGTTATTTTAATAAATTTATATAATTTTTATATTTATTTTACAATTTAATTTATATAATTATAAGCACATAAAACATCAATGCAGGGGGGTTTCACATAGCTGAGAACAATCTTAAAATTTGTAATCATGACTATTGATGACATTCCAGTAACTTTATAAAAAGTGGCTTTTTAAATTAAAATATAAACACACAAACTTATTTTATTACTTCTTAGTTGATATTATTTAGGACGTGACCAGGGCACGCCTGCTCGTTTGCCTCCTTCTTTTAAAAAAAATCCAACTTTTAGAGAATTCAACATAATGGGAATTCGACTTAACAATTTTTATAAAAATCAACATAACGGGAGTTCAACTTAATGGTCCTGAAGGATAAACGGCATTAGCAGGGGCGTTGCCGTGAATTAAGCCTTAGGCTTACTTTGTTCATTTTGCGATTTGTACATTTTGCGTGTAGTGCACATTTTGCGTTTTGCACATTCTGAGTATTGTACATTTTGCGATTTGTACATTTTGCGTGTAGTGTACATTTTGCGTTTTGTACATTATCCAAATTATTGCTCCAAAGGGAAGTGTACGAACCCTTAGTACCAGGCGATCTTGTGAAAGTCAATGACCGAGGCCGTGGCCGGCCAGGATAGTTCATAGGGGTCATGGTGTACGAGTTGATAAGGAGAACGTTACTACGTGTTTTTGACAAAAAGTCACTTTTACAATTTTTTTTCTTTGCTCGTAAAGCAATTATTATTTCATAAATAAGTACAACACTTTTTTTGTATTATAACGTTTTCGGCTCCAAAACGAATGAAAAATCTCGGTGTATTAAAAACTAATTCCGTGGTGATCATAATTTTCCAATTTTGACCTTATGACGACAGTCATAGATACAAATACTTAATCAACAAGTACCTTAGATGTTAATTAACATATAATATTCATAATTAGATACTTTGACAATTGTGTCAAGACACATTTTTACAATTTACATTTATAATACTTAGGCTTCAACTCATTCTGCTTAGATTTCCGCCATTCAAGGGCGCACCATTCACGCCATGTACTAACTAGGATTCTTTATAGGTTAACACACCAAATTACTTTTGTGCAGAACACAATTCCACCATGCCAGTCAACCAACAGTTCAGTCATCATTTTGTTTAATAAGGAATTGTAAATTTACAAGGAAATTTCACAACAATAGAACTATGTAACATAGCGAATACCGTTAAGAATAAAAACTAGGCTGCACGGCCATATTCCCCTTGCCTCTAAAAGCAACGCATGCAAAATCTGATTCAATAGGTCCACTTTTTAAGAGCACAGACATGACAATAATAGAAATTCAATCGTAAGCAACCTCTTAGAAGTATTTGTGAGACAGACAAAGGGCTAAGCACATTCGAGACTTTGTTGGCTTCTTTCTACAATGCACACGCTAGGCTTGTGTAGTACATGTACTAAAGAACTAAAAGAATTGCTTCCTAGTACTTCTTCTTCTTCATCTTTTTACGCAGTGGCGTTACCCTTTGGATTTCGCCAATATCCAGTTTTGGCTCAGTTGCTTGTTTCTACAGACTCATTGCTTGTTTCTCGTAAGAGCACAATGTACAAGTACAAAGGAGGTGAGATCTTAAATTTTGAGGCTGTAGACCCAGCTGATGATCTGTACTCTGTAATGCCTATGGACAAACACAATACTTATATATAACATTTGTTAGTAGCAGGCAGACAAATTATAATCTTATACTGTTAGTAGTTATATATGCACATAAAACATCAATGCAGGGGGGTTTCACATAGCTGAGAACAATCTTAAAATTTGTAGGTTTGGGGATACAATGGGGGGAGGATATTTGGGACAGTTAAAAATATTATTACACATGCTTATTCGGTTTTTGTTCATTTAGTACACTCAGTCAGACAGGAACGAGATGCTCCGTTCGGCAGTCTCGACTATTCTCGGTCTCGATCGCCTGCACCGAAACGGTAGAGCGTATAAAAGAGAGCATTTCTAGTGATAGATAGTTGTACGGCCGTACAACGATTGATTTGACATAAATAACTGATCTATTCATTATGGACGTAATTGCCGTTTCTTTTCACTATTGATTGGCACAGTACATACGCACAGAGTCTGGCCAACGAAAGCTGAACCTCGTAGTTATTTGATTGGCAACACTTTCTCTACGGTGTCTATCTGAGGTGTCATGTCATATGTCAAATTGAAATTTTTCTGAGAAAATTGCAACTGTGTGAGTAACCCTGTGTTACCCAGTCATGATTTTTTTGAATTTGCCGCGTTTTTTCTAGTTCAGCTTTCCTTTGCCAGACTTAGCAACGAATTACGCTCCAACGAAGTCTCGAATAAGCTTAGAGTAGGGCTTAAAAAAGCGACTTCACTATTTCGCCCACCAACCTTCATAGGGCCAGCCTGGTGGGTTGTAGTCCAGTGGCCAGTTCAATCGGCTGTTGTTCATTTGGGAAGACCCCGCAGTGAGATATTTACAGTCTTAACGGATTTCACTATTTTACACAACATTGATAATGCCGCACTGTTCACTGGCACAACTTAATTTCACTATTAACTCCCACTTGTATCACTTGATCTGTTTCTCCCCGAGCTTGACAACCTTGTCCAGGTTATCTTTGAGGGTCTTGAGCTGGCGCAGCACGTTGGTGTCCATCAGCGAGAAGGGGATGTAGGCCTGCGACTGGCGTAGCTGCTTCGGCTGCAGAGACAGCATCGTGCCGTCTTGCAGCATAATGTTGCAGTTGGCTTTCTCATCCGACTGCATCCTGCAATGCAATGGAAAACATTAGTACAATAGCTTGTAATACGAGGGGCGTTCAAAATATTCTCGGTATGCTGATAAAAACAAACAAGTACGAAAAGTTTGATATTTTTATTTTTCAATATACTCCCCCCCTATGTTCATACACTTATAAGATCGATCAATTATTTTTTTTAATCCCTCATAAAAATATTTTTTATCTTTGGTGTAAAAATGCTCCTCCACGGCCGTCTTCAACGCTTCATCGTCAGAAAATTTATTTCCACGAAGATCCTTTTTAAGATTGAGGAACAAAAAGAAGTCGCTTGGGGCTAAGTCCGGACTATAGGGTGGATGAGTAACAGTTTCAAACCCACATTCAACAATAGCTGCCTTGGCAATATGAGCAGTATGGACAGGGGCGTTGTCATGCAGAAGCAGAACACCTTTGGTTAACTTTCCTCGCCTCTTTTCTTTGATCGCATCTCTTAATTGACGTATAACGTTAGCGTAGTACTGCCCTGTGATATTTACACCTTTTTCTTTATAATCGATAAGCAAAACTCCTTCACAATCCCAAAATATTGTGGCCATGACCTTGCCAGCTGACGGGATTACCTTGAACTTCTTGGGATGAGCTGAACCCTTAATGTGCCACTGCATGGACTCCTGTTTGCTCTCTGGGTCATAATGATGAACCCAGGTTTCATCTCCAGTAACTATTTTTTGCAGCACCTCATCGGGATTTTCACCACACAGGTCGATAAAATCTGAACAGCAAGCCACACGCATATCCTTTTGAAGAAGCGTCAGCATTCGCGGAACCCATCTTGCACTTACTTTTGACATATTAAGATGGTCATGTATAATGTCATGTACGGTACCAATAGAGAGATTGGTTACTTGAGCTATAGATTTTACCTTCACTCGGCCGTCTTCCAATATAAGTTTTTCCACTTTATCAATATTTTCTTGTGAGGTAGCCACTACAGGCCGGCCAGGTCTAGGGTCATCTTCAATACTCTCCCTTCCACGCTTAAATTCGCTTGACCATTTTTGAATAGTCGATAAAGAAGGAGCAGACTCACGGTAAACACAATCCATTTCCTCTTTTATGGTTTTTTGATTTTTACCCTGTTTTGTCAAGAATTTTATGACGGATCGGTGCTCTAATTTCGTTAAAATTGTTAATTCGCTCATGGTGTTCATGTTTGTTCGGCAATTGCAGAAAAACAAAAGAACATCTCGGTTCCAATTTTACTTTTTTTTAATGTCAATGGATGAATCTTAGCGGCCAGTAACAAATATATATATAAAAGAGGTTGTAACGTATCAATACCGAGAATATTTTGAACGCCCCTCGTATGTACGCTACTATAGCCCGACAAGTTCGTGAGCGACCTTTACGCGGATCAATTTCCTCCGTGGTAGCGTCTGGCACTGATTTGTCTGGCTGCAAGTATAAAATTTCTTTTCCTACAAGGTAGGTTAATATTATTGTAACTAATATTTGTAAAGACAAATCAGTGGCAGACACTACCACGGAAGAAATTGATACGCGTAAAGGTCGCGCACGAACTTGTCGGGTTATAGTACCCTATGCTACTAGTACGGCACAAAAACAGAATACTACAACCCCCTCTTTTTTTCTCTCTTATAACTCGTCATAGTGACTGCATCCTGCCTGATGGTAAGCAGCCGATGCAGTCCAAAATAATGAGAGCGCTCCCCACCGTGGAATAAGCACGATAACGAGCGCACCCATTCACGACGGCCCGCATAAATGCCGTTTCACGCCCCGCTTAAAAGACTCGGGACTGTAGGAGCTGGGAAACACATGCGCCGGCATGGAATTCGGCCGCGGCCCCTCTTCCCTTAGGTGTCGTAAAAGGAGACTAACGGACTAAAGACTACAACATCCAACAGCATAGAGCGGCGATGGGCTCACCACCTATCACGCTGAGCACATGTGCAGTTATAACTTGGTGGAACTTGGACTATGGCAGTGGACTGCTTCTGTGGCCCTCATTGCCTCATTTAAAACAACAACAGATAGGTTATGTAAGTATTTTGACATGAAGCACCTGGTCCAGAGTTAGAGAGGCTGGTTATCTGTCATACAGGTCTCCTAGCGCAAAAACCAGTCTCCAACTAACTTTAAGATTTATTTTTTCTATTAGTCTAATTAATAAAAATGACCAAGTGTTACACCTCGGTTTTAGCGTCATTTTAATCCCAAGTGTAACTTTAATCAACGTTTATTAATAGCAGGGCTAATGTATATGTGCGTAATATCTGTGTGAGAGAACAAATAAAGATTTTTTGGGTTTTTTTTATATTATGTAGTATGTATTTTATTTGTATAATACACTCATGTCCCTAAAAAGTTAGTCTGAGACAAGGCAATGAGGACCACAAAAGCAAAACAAGGTACTGCCGCAGCTGCACATGTCCTAAGCATGACAGGGGCGAGCCCAACGGTGCTCTATGCTGCTGGCGGATGTGTTACCGGAGGCTACGGCATCTAGGAGGCCGCCTCTACTACGAGTAGTTCTCCAGACTAGTACCGGAGATGTCAACACCAATGTCCAATAAAAACCACCGGACAAAGCTGCCAACTATAAGGGAAACTCACGTTCCCCGCAGGACTTTTCGCTTCTGGCCCCTCAGAGACCGCTACTAGGCCCCGCTCGCTGTGCACGAGTTTGGAAGTCCTGGCACACAATACCAGGACAAACGAACATTCCCAAGCTCTACAGCTAACCACACGCCACTACGAGTCCAACCCATGTCCGGATCCCGCCGGAGGCACCTGGTTAAAGGCACGACCAGCGGGGGGCGGGGGAACCCCGTAGTACCTCTGAAAACACAACCGGACCCGTAGTTCCAGTTGCGATACCCTATCTATTGAGGTCAGTAGATAGGGACATTTGTTATGACGACAGACTTAGATAAGATTGTGGTAGCTATCCAGGCGGACTTAACAGCCCTACCACCAACCAAACCGAGCACACAAAGATGTACCCCCCGCTGGGAATCGAACCCGGGACCTCTGGGTCTGAAACCGGTGGCTTAACCACTACACCACAGAGGCGGTTAACAAATTTCGGCGTTGTGAAGATAACCTTAGACCATTTATTTATACGCTGCTACTTTGTCCGCGTCGCGACACTTGCAATTCTATCTATGCTCATTCGCATTTGTAGCGATGCAACCATAGATAAGCAAAATAGAGGAATAATGTCATAAATATTGGTTTATATAATTTTAATGCAAAGGACCATGGGGGATTTTGTAAGGACCATGGGGGATTTGGTATGAACCCCGTCCCTACCCTACAACAGTCATGGGATACGTGTCAATTTGTTCATTGGGACCCAAAGAAGCCTAAAGTACCTGGTACCTGTGTTAGTTGCAAAAAGTATTGGGTTTATTTATAATTAAATTTTTTTTTTTTTAATTGACAACGGATAAGCGCTTTGCCTTCATCTCACCTGATGGTAAGTGACGATAAGGCCGAAGGTGGAAGCGCGCTTCACCTGGAATCCTCAACCACTGAGGAACTGGCTATCTTATCTCAAACAATGCTATAAACATCGTAGTTATGGCGACAGACTTAGATAAGATGGTGGTAGCTAGCCAGGCGGACTTAACAGCCCTACCACCAACCAAACCGAGCACACAAAGATGTACTCCCCGCTGGGAATCGAACCCGGGACCTCTGGGTCTGAAACAGGTAGCTTAGCCACTAGACCACAGAGGCGGTAAAATTTATTGTTTTCTTGCTTTAGTTGGAGTTGCTCGAGTGTGTCATGCTCTCTCAAAGTGTCTCTGCGGTGGTGGCATGTGCGTCGGGTCGTTACGTTCCCTAAATGAAATAAAATAATAAAATAAAACATTCTTGAGCGAAGCGATAGCTGATTCACATGTCATACTCGTGAACGGGTGCCGCCTGTGGAGTCTGGCCTGCTCTTGCAATCTTATTTAGTTGGAAAAAAAAAATCAAAAACAATATATTTTTTACAACCTAAATCCCGCCTATTTGAAGAATGTCGCCATAGTAAAAATATATCTATTCTACCCTTCAAATGACACTAATTTCAAATCTGCTGGATGGTGGGGACAAAATTTCCCATGGTCCTATTGTTGCGAACAACAATTTTTTCAACATGTTTCAAAGATACGTTACCCGCGTACCGCGCGAGTTGAGGTAGATGACCCGACCACTATTCGCTTGGTATGCAATATAGATAAACGCAAATTAATCAACCTAAGTAAGCATTTATTTTTATATAAACACTAGTCTAATGTTAACTTAAGTTGATTCCTATATTACGAGTCTTTAATAAGCCTTTAGCGCTGTTCATTGTTAATAAAGTTTTTTTTTTATTAAATCCGCTGTCGACTACTTAATCTCGGATCTCGGGCGTCGGAAGCTGGGATAAATCTATCAGACATCTCGATTTTCATTAGACTCCACGTTGGTTTCTACGATTAAACTGGGATTACCAAACAAACATATTTACTGAGTAAAGGCATTGGAAGCAGCTAGCGTACATTATTCCATAACATGGGAATAACTGCGAGACTGTGAGTAATACTTTTCGCTATCCCTTCGATTTCCTATGTTCCCTTTCATATCAGTAGTAGTAATAGTGTTATTAAAGGTTCAAAATCACCATAGTAACATTAAAAATAATTAATTGTACATATTATTTTAATTCGTAAAAGTTTAACAACAACAACTTTAAGTAACAATTAAGTAATAATAATTAGAAAATATAAAATAATTATAAAATAAATTATTAAGCCTTTCTGTTTTGGGATTTTGGGAACTAGTTTGATTAAACCTTTTAGTATTTTCGTAGGGCCGCGTCATTCTATTTCTCTTGTTTTACATCCATTTCTTCTGTGTTCGTATACCTATTTGTTTTGTGTTTAAAAAATGGAAACAATCGTTCGTGTTCCCGCGGAATTAGTCAAAACTATTGCTGTATTTGAGGGGGACGCTAGGCAACTCCCTCTATACATTGAAAAGTGTGAATATATTTTACAATCGTTTGGTGGGAACGAGTTACAAAACGAGTATTTATTTCACGTATTAACGAGTAGATTATCGGGAGCAGCCGCAAATCTAGTTGGAGGACGAGACCAAATCACAACATGGGCAGAGCTCAAAGAAATTTTAAACCAACATTTTGGCGATCCACGCACAGAATACTGTCTTGTCTCTGAACTAGAAGCCTTACGATTACACCGAGGAGAAAGTTACTTAAAGTTTTGTTATAGAATCCAGTACTTGCTAAGTATATTAATCGCCAAAATTAACGAAACAATAAAAGATGCTAGTTTAAGACGTGCTAAGTTTGAACTTTATACACACACTTCTATAAACGTATTTTTATACAATTTACCATTATATTTAGTTAGGTTAGTTCGGTTGCGTAACGTTGCTACGTTAGAGGATGCTTTGAAAATAGTTCTTGACGAACAGAACTTCCAATCGGTCTACGAACACAAAAATAGGCGGGCAAGTTATAATAACAACACGCTCCGGTATCCACGAATGACAGTACAGTCACACGCAGTTCACAGGCAACCTAACGTAACACGGCAACCAAATAATTTCGTGCCACATAGATTACCAAATAATAATTTTAATAACGTTAAAAACTATAGAGCTGCAAATAGTTCATTTCAATCTAGAAATACATCTAGGTTTAGTGGGTCAATTAATTCGCGCCAAAACTCGAATAATATACGACAACAGTTTAGGCCGTCGCCTGAGCTAAGTCAGCATTTCTCGGACAATGCACCGCGCAACATGAGTAGTTGTCCATATGGCGGGTCAAATTCCAACACAGAAGTAACTTTCGAATTATTCATCAAATTATCTATGGAATAGAAACTTCTATGGTTCTTAGTCAACTTTACACTTTACATCAATAAATATTAAATTCTGTTGTTAAATATGTTACAAGAAATTTAAAAAAAAACTCAAATCTTATATACTTACGTACGTAGGTACGTAAGGAAAATTTGATAAAGTTATAAAGCAATATAAATATGGAAGCCTACAATCCCACATTGATAATTATAATAGAGTAGGTACTTATTCATCTTAGAAATACCACTGAAAAATAAATGACACATGCTTATAATAAAATTATTCCTATTCCAATTTTCCACCAAAATGTTCATGAAACCTTTTACCATTATTCCTAAATACCCCTACCTAATAGCGAAAAGAATGAAACACATCCCAGTAGTTCTTTCCTATGAGGAAATAGATAAAGGAAAAAATGTCGGTCGAGACGAAGACAAAGTAAGATCTTCCTTTGAAACTTGCATCAATCAACTGTTACAGTTGACAAGCTTATCAACAAGAAGTTCATTATAATATGGAGAAGCAGAAGATCAACCCATTATCGATAGCCAATGGATTCTGTACTCAAAGAAGACGCAACAAAGGTCAAAAAGCAAAACAATGATGAGACAGGAAAAACAATGATTTTGTCATTCTATTTAATTATGTATTTTTGACTATTAATTTTTTTATTATTTTGACATATTTTTTAAATGTTACTTATTCTTAATCTATTCATAATAAATAATAATACATACATATAATCACGACTATTATCCCCGAAGGGTTTGTCAGAGTTTTGGGGGTTAAAGTTACTCACGTCAGTAGGTTTATCCTTGAAACCCTACACGTGACCCCTGGGTGGTGCTAAATGAGTGACACTGACTGAGTGGTTGAGCCACACGCATTGGGCCCACCACCCTCCTCTCGCAATTCCTATTCCTTCCTTAAACCTATTCCTCCCTTAAAAGGCGGCAACGCGCCTGCGATTCCTCTGGTTTTGCGGGTGTCCATGGGCGGCGGTGATTACTCTCCATCAGGTGAGTCGCCTGCTCGTTTGCCTCCTTCTTTTATAATAAAAAAAGAGACTAGGCAATGAGGAAAGCAAAAACAGTCCTCTGCAATTAGTCCACTTTTCACCTAAAAGCGGCTGCACATGTGCTCAGCGTGCCATGTGGTGAGCCCATCTCCGCTCTATGCTGTTGGAAATGTGTGCAGTCTTTAGTCCGTTAGTCGCCTTTAACGACTTAAGGGAAGCGAGGGGGGGGTGGGGGGTAGTATTCTTTGACCGCTACGCGACCGGTTATCATATTAATAAATAATGTACATTTCTTAAATCGAATTCGATAAATTAATTATTTTAATTATGTATGGCCGTGTCCTAAATTAAAAATAATAATTAATAAACTGTGTTTATTTCATCGCTGCTCAAAGCTGCAGTGTGTAAAGGGCCTTAAAATCAACTATTGCTGCAAGCTAAGCTACACATAGTGCACAGCAGTTGGGTTATCAAGTCAAGTCAAGTCAAATTATTTATTCAATGTTCTAAAATTTATAGGTAATTTATCGTTTTTTTGGGATGAAAGGTGAAGAATGATAAATCATAATGAATTGTTAACTTAAGTTATTACTTTAAGGAATAAAATTAAATATGATTTCCAATTATCGTATTGATATTATCTGATATATATCTGAACAGGAAAAATGAAATGACATGAACAAAATTAAATGAACATTCGCCAATTTTGAACTTTATGATTTGGGTATAAGGATAATACCTACTTCAGGATACTGGTTGAATAAATTTTGCAAGTTGGGTAAGTTATTAAAAAAAGAAACATTTTATTTGTTTTACGCTCACACTAATTATCTAGGACCAAGGTAAGTATCCTTTTGAAACTCATTAATATGGTAAGATAAATATACATAAACATAGAAAAAGCACCCAGACCCGAAATCAATTTAGAAAAAGTAAAAACTGTTTTTCTCTTAATTGACCTGACCTATGAAATATGTCGGTTAAGGTAGTTTATAATATAACAATAATTATGTAAATATTTTATTTTTACAAAATACATTTGCAGTTTTTTATCTGTGGACTGCAAGACCCGAAACACGAGCGGCCATGATTGAGCTTCATATGACGTCACATTTCACAAAATATACTAAAACTATCTGTCAGGTTTCAAGTTAAACTTTTCAAACGTTAAACTTTGTTTTATGTGGTGTGACGTCACAGGACTAAATGTCACGTGACCAACAACAATCACGTAATTTGAAATGAATGAAGAAAAATATGTTTTACTCTATTAATAAAGCTTTTTCGAGAAAAAAATTATTGTACGGGGTATAAAATAAGCATTTGTAAATTTTAAATACTTTTCCTAAAACTGTCAAGTAGTCAAGTGAACCCGGGATCTCAAGAGATGGCGTGACGCCACACTCGGCGCGCTAACCACGCGACCACGGAGGTCGTCTAGAGTTTAAGATATTATACACAGTTAAATATGTTATGTACATTAATGTAGAAAGTATCCTGCGTGCCCTGACATGACAGAGTTCATGTTTCATTCAAATATTTGTTTTTATGTAATTAAGTTAGTAGTATCCTTTTAGTTAGTCACTACAGACCAGTGTTTGCCAGGAGTCGAGTTCTTTAAGTCCTATTTTAGGGGCTGGACTCGATTTTAGGAGACTGGACTCGTAAATGAGAGCTCAAGTCTTTTTGTCAGTGATAAGACTCAAGTCCTTACAATACGACTCGAGTACTCTAGTCTTTTTACAATAATATATTCAAAAAGACTCGAGTTCATTGCTAGTTCCGATGTTTTTTCAAAAACTAGTGTTTAGAATAAGTTGATTGATGAATAGTATTTGATAATCAATAATTTGCCAATAATCCCAAAAAACAAGACAACTCTTTTTGAAGTACTTAAGTACCTACTCAATTTCTCCAAAAAGGCTTAAGTGTTTTTGAAGAACTTGAGTTCCATTATAAAAGCTCAGTTCTATGAGTCGAGTCATTTTGCATTAGGACTCGACGAAAGGACTCAAGGCTCGGAACTCATTTTAGTCAGTCTTGCGAGCTCTGCGAAAATGAGTCCAGTCCCTAAATTAGGACTTAAAGAACTCGAGTCCTGGCCAACACTAGGTAGGTACTAAGAGACACATCTCAAGTTAGAACAGAATAGAATATTTTTTATTTGAACAACACTGTACATACAACAAAGAGAAATAAACTAAAAATTTAAAATAAAAACAAAAAACGAATTTACCTAAAAAAATACATTTAAAAATAAACAAAAACTCAAAATCAAAACTTAAATTAACTTAAAATAACGATACTTTAGCTAGCATACGATGCTGCATGCACAGTGTCGCTTATGTTATATATACATACAGGGTTAATTTTGGTCCTCCCGCCAAATTTTTTTACGTGATACGTTACGTTACGTTTTAGCGCGTAAACTCTGTAGCTTTATAATATTAGTATAGATTACTTTTTTTACCTCATAAAAGTAAATTTTGGCGGGGGGTCCAAAATGAACCCTGTATAAACAAGCACGCGACTCACGTGTAGCAGCTGGGCACCATGACGGGCGAGCCTGACATGGACACCACCATCTCGCCCTGGCGCGGCTGCCGCAGCACCGTCAGCGGCGTGTGCGGCGCCACCTATGGGGGAAAGGACATACTATTTACATACATAGGTACTACCGGGGTCACTGTCGCTTTACCAGTTTGCAGAAATTTTCGTATGAAGCGCATCGCCCACCCGGGTACGTGCCCGTACCAAAGCCGCCGCCGTGTGCAAGGGATTTTGGACTTAAGACTGGTAAAGCGTTGGAGTCCGCGATAGTACATACAGTTGAGAGTTCCACCACTTTCCAACCGCGCGTACGCACAGTAGCGTAGCGTGCCAATATCGCCGAACAGTGGTCAACCGGGAACTTGTTCCACTGTGCTTCACATACAAAACATATAATCTAGCGGTTTATAAAGATGATGAATTTGCGGGATCAGAAATCTTAATGCCGCGACCAAACGCTTGGTAAACCTCAACAAGCCGTCACAAATTCAAACGTGTGCATAGAGCGTTTGGCTTGGTTTGCAAGCGCTTGTAGCCGATCCGTCGAACAAATCACAAATCCAAATGTATGTTGAGGTTTGGAGTTTACGGCAAGTGCCAAGCGTGCGGACGCGGCACAGTAAAACGAAGGCAAAATATTTATTCAGTGTTTAATCAATAAAAATAAACTTTCCTACACTCGCACCAATTATCTAGCCCAAGAGAAGCTTCGTTATGAAACTCGTTAAATGGTTACTAGACAACGATATAGATACTTAAAACACTTAACTATATATACTTATTATACATAGAAAACACCCATCATCATCATCATCAGCCTATTAACGTCCCACTACTGGGCACAGGCCTCCCACGTGGACAATAGCACGTGGGGATATTGGGCCATAACCCACCACGCTGGCCCAATGCGGGTTGGTGGGTTTTAACGACTGTCATCTTACGACAACAACCGGGACCAACGGCTTAACGTGCCTTCCGAAGCACGGAGGAGCTCGAGATGTTTTTAATTTGGTCACCCATCCAGCGACCCGGCATTTTGAAAGTGGCTTAGCAAGCAAGATCGCAAGCCGAATGCGCTAGCCGCTGCGCCATTGAGCTCCTCTAACCAACACCCAGAAAACACCCAGACCCGAGACAAAATAGAAAAACAATAATTTCTAAATTCAGAAATGGCGACACTATAAAAACCGGTGTACAAACCACTCGACCATGGTTTCAGGGTCGTCAAAATCAATCATCAGCCTATAAACGTCCCACGGCCGCGCGCAGGCCTCCCACATGGACAACCTGACATGGCTCCCCATGGGCCATTACCCACCGCGCTGGCCCAATGCCGTGTCATCGGCGTACGATAATATTTTACCGCCGATTAGTTGAAGGTTGCAGAGGTCATTAATGTAAATTAAAAATAAGGTAGGCCCAATTATACTTCCTTGTGGGACACCAAAGGAAGTGTTGCACCTGTCAGCACTGATCACATTGCCTATTTTAACGCATTGGCTACGATCACTTAAATAACTTGTAAACAACTTCAGTTGTTTATCTCTTATACCTATTGTTTCAAGCTTATTCAATGGGATGGGTATCGAAACTGTATCAAAAGCTTTTGCAAGATCCAGGAATATACCTATTGTTTTATTGCCTTTATCAAGCTCTTGTGCGATATAGTTAGTTAACTGATGAACTGCCTCATCCGTTGATAAATTAGCTCTAAAACCAAATTGATTGTTTGACAAGAGCGAATTATTTTCCAAAAAATGTACTAATCTGTAGTTTATAATTTTTTCTAAAATTTTTGATATGGAGAAAAGTATCGATATAGGCCTATAATTTGAAATTTGTTCTTTACTACCCGATTTATATACGGGAACAACAACAGCTTTTTTCAAACAATTGGGAAAAACTCCTTCGGTGAGACAAAGTTGAAAAATATACGTTAGAGGCAGGAGCAGGATATGTTTGAACTGTTTTAGCATTTTGTTAGAGATGTTATCCCAGCCAACAGCACAGTCATCTTTCAAACTCATAATAATTCTTTACTTTACTTCTGAGGAGTCTGTGGCTAATAAAACAAAAGATTTTACATTAGAGCTACACTGATTAAAACTTTTTGAAGTCCTGGGGAAGATAGGTTGTGTCTGAAAGCGCTCTGCTAAATGTGATAGATGTGATGTTAATACACTGATTTATTTAGGTTTATTTAGGTTCTTATATATTAAATACAACCTGACCTATCTCGTAATGTTTTATCTTACTTTAATTATGGACAGGCTTTATCTTGCTTTATTTAACTACGTGACGAACCGGCACAACTGACAAAAGAGTAAAAATATTATGGAAATAGGGATAAAACCGATACTAAAAAACAACAGTAGGAATTACAATTTTCGGAAACATGAGTGTTATGAACATCGTCGGTAGTACTACAAATTGTATGAATGTAAACTTTAGGAAGAAACATTTTAGGAAGAGTAATCATCAGTGATCAGCGTAGGTAGTTCCATTTGGGGTCAATGAACTAGAATGTTAGTGTTAATATGGATACGCCCCGAGAATCCCGGGATCCGCGAAAATATTTTCCTAAATGTTGATGTATTAATTATTTAACGTAGGTAGAGCAATCTGAGATCAATGAAATTGAATTTTAGTGTTAATATACGAGTAGACATGCCTCGGTATTTCCGTAAATGTATCCTGAATGCCTAAGTCTTTATTTGGTAATTAATGCTAAAATGTTTTTTATCTACAACAGGAAAGATCTTGGCCTTCATCTGACCTGATGGTAAGTGAAGATAAGGCCGAAGGTGGGAGCGACCTTCACCCAGACTCCTCAATCACAAAGGCACTGTCTATCATACCTCTAATTGCTGAAACAGAACAATGCTTTTAACATTGTTGTTATGGCGACAAGCTTAAGATACGAGTCGAGGTTTATTAGAACGACTAACTCATTTTCGACATAACTGGGGTCCTTTTTATAAACGTGACAATTGTAAATTACTATAATTCGGAGGACATTGTTAATGCGATGAACAGCAATAATAATAAATAATAAATCTTTCCTACAATCACACCAATTATCTAGCCCAAGAGAAGTTTCGAAGAAAGTCGTTAAATGGTTACTAGACAACGGATAAACATACTTAAGATACTTAAATACATACTTATTATACATAGAAAAAACCCAGACCCGAGACAATTTAGAAAAACAATAATTTCTAAATTGATCCGACCGGGGATCGAACCCGGGACCTCAGAGATGGCGACACCATGAAAACCGGTGTACAAACCACTCGACCAAGGAGGTCGTCAATATATACTTCTTAGACAATATTCCATGTTATGTACTTAGTATAGTAATTCACTATTGTCACTTTTATGTCTCAATTTAATAACAAATTTAATAAAAACACAAATCTTCAAAAAAACTACAATATTTATTTATATATATTGAAAATCAACAACATTTGGGCATAGAATAAAAAGATTTCCCGGGATTTAGAAGGCATATCCATATTAAGATAACAGTCAGTAAATCCCGAGAATAGCACTACCTTCGCCGATCACTGGTGATCATTTGACGACCTCCTTGGCCGAGTGGTTTGTACACCGGTTTTCATGGTGACGCCATCTCTGAGGTCCCGACCCGGTTCGATTTTCGGTCGGGTCTATTTAGAAATTATTATTTTTCTAAATTGTCTCGGGTCTGGGTGTTTTCTATGTAAAATAAGTATGAATTTTAAGTATGTTTATCCGTTGTCTAGTAACCATTTAACGAGTTTCATAACGAAGCTTCTCTTGGGCTAGATAGTTGGTGTGAGTGTAGGAAAGTTTATTTAGTTTATTTATTATCATTCGAATTACAAATTGGTAGGAAGAATTCGAGTAAAGAACTTTAGGTGAGACAATATGGACCCGAGCGACGGCGCAGCGCCGATAGATGACGACAAGGAAGTGGAAGAGTTCGGGGAATCTTTTGCCCAGCAGTGGGTCAAAGTAGTCTACATCGCCACATAAATTAAATAAGCATACCTCTGGAAGACGTCGCGTAGCGGCTCATTCAAATAATACTACCACCCCTCTCTTCCCTTGGGTGTCATAAAAAGCGACTAACGGATTAAGGACTGCACATACTTCCAGCATAGAGCGGCGATGGGCTCATCACCTGCCACGCTGAGCACTTGCTGCATACCAAGTTACTATGGCAGTGGACAGTTTCTGCGGTCCCAATCGCCTAGTCTCTAAAGATACGCTTACACAAGCAATAAAAATTATGATTGATTAAAATTATGAGCAATACTGGGCGATTGTGACGTGACAAAATATCGAGCAATTTACGGCAACAGCAACAAACATCAATTTGGCAAAATGTTTTGCAACAATAATATTGAGCAATATGGAGCAACTCCAAGAAACAAGGCAATACCACGCAATACTTTTATACACGTTCAAATTATCGCTCGCCATGGAGGCCGCGCCGCTGCACATCCGCCCGCCCGCTCGCTGTCCCCGCAAAATCAATAAGCGCAAGCGAGACAAAACTTTGTCTTTAAACATCTGAATCTGAACAGATTTTCATGAAACATGGCTAAGAACACTCAGGATAAAATTATCTATGACACAAAAGAACTAAACGAAAATCGGTTCATCCGTTTGGGAGCTACGATACCACAGACAGATAAGTCAAAGTCAAAGTCAAATTATTTATTCAATGTAAACCTTTTCAGGCACTTATTACTTACACAGACAGACACGTTAAACTTATAACACCCCACTCTTTTTGCGTCGGGGGTTAAAATTTGCTTTAACATTCCAGACTCACTGGATATTCAGCAATTCGTATCGACAACATTGACCAACTGGAATATATGGAGTAATTTTAAGCAATATTGCCGCAACAACTGCTGCAATTTTTTGATATTGCTCCATACGTGTTGCCAAGCAATAATTGATCAAAAAATTGTCCCATGTAAGGGCTTCTTAACCCTTAACACCACTCGTGGGGGAGTAGGGTCCCCCACCATGCAGTTATTGGTAAATATTTTTTTTATTTTAAACCTTACGCGTTCGCGACTTTGTGTATTCTCCATATCGCTTGAGAGGTCGCAGTGAGCGGGAGTGCACCGGGCTGAAGTTTGTAGGTGACGAGGTACGAGTTGCTGCGGGACCTAGGTCCCCCACGAGTGTAGTTACGTAAGTAAAACTTTTTTACTACATTTTCATTTATTTGTTTCTTTTTAGATTTTGAAGCACAATGAGTAAAAATTTGACTCCTCAACAAATACAAAGTCTGTTGGATGATCAAAATATCCGATGAACGTGAAAATGAGGGGATTTTTTCTGAAATAATCTTGTTTTTTAACTACTAGGTGGTGTGGACGCCCTGGCCCACAAATGTGCAGCCTACTCAGTCAACAGTTTCAAATGTGGTCAACTACAATATTCTTTGCTATGCTGAACATATCCGGAGTAAATAGTCATATGCGTCATTGTGTATCGAAGACACAAATGATGAGCTATTACAATTTTTGGAGAAACTCGGTTATGTTATGAGTCCTCACGTTCAGGGTACAAGATCTTCGGCAAATCTTTTACGGAAGCTAAAAAAATGATGAACAAGTTTGTGCAAGAGATTGGTATTGACCTGCCTGAGGACACGGAGCTGTCAACGGCGGAAGATTCATCAACACAGCGGAGTCAAAATAAGAGACCAAAAAAAAAAGATGTTATTTGTGCCCAAGTCGCAAGGAAAGTAATACTCCAAAATGTGGTAAAAATGCCAAAAATATCTATGTCGTGTAGGTACATTCCATTGATGTTATAATATATGCCAAATGTAAATAATAGTACATAAACATGTCATAAACATGTTATTATATAAACTGTATGAAACTGAACAATGTTTATAATTATTAATGTCTGATATGTGAACAAAGCTATTGTGATTTTGCATGCTATTTAAGATATTAAAAATTTTACAATCGTTTTATATTTTTAATTAGTTGTCTAAAAGGAATAAAGATTCGTTTGATTTTTAAGTTATCTTTTTCATTTTTATTTTAGTACTAAAAATAGACTCTACAAATTTCTTACCCTAAAGATACTTTTTTTCTAAAAGATGCTAGAAAAGTCACATTTTTGTTAAAAAAAAATTATAAAACTTGTTTTCTTAGATTCGTCGTATGTCTTTCATTCATTTTATGAAAATAAAATCCGAAAAAATTTGCTAATTACTTTTTAAATAAAGAATAAATTCGTGGGGGACCTAGATCCCCACGAGTGTATTTGTGAAGGCTGAAAATAGCGAGTGGTGCTAAGGGTTAAACAGTGGTGAATGTATACCTTGGGCGTGATGGCTGGGTAGCGGTGCGCCGAGTTGTTGTTGTAGGCGGGCGTCTGGTACACGGAGCGCGAGCGGCGGCGCTGCGCGGCCTTGGCGGCGGTGGGCGGCGGCTTGCGCGCCGACGCCGACGCGGAGCGCGAGCGGCGGCCCGTGGAGCGCGCGAAGGCGGGGGGCGCTGCGGCACGGACCACTTATTATTATTATAATATTATGCTCTTTATTTAAACTTAGTCAATTTCCTTAGGTAAATTTTATTTAAAATGTATTATAATAAAAATTAATCGTATGTTTCGTGTTGAAATATTTGTACGCGCATTACTTCAGAACAGCCGCACCTATTAGGCTGCCTGTCCATTGAAGCGGAGCGAGGCTGCGGTGCGGAGAAGCGAAGAAATACTAAACAATAGGATTGCATCGCCGGATAGATTTAAGAGGGTTTACGCATTTCGGTTTCCCATACAAATAATTTATTAAAAACATTTTTAAAAACATTTTTAAAAACGTTTAAATAACTGAGTTAATGTAATTTTAAACTTTCTATAGTGGACTTTAAATAGCAATAACTCAACTGAATAAACCTTTTTTTTTTTAATGTTTTCAATAAACTATTTAGATCCCTGTATTTTGCTTTAACATGCAAAGTTTTTATTAAAATTGGCTTATTGGTTTTTAAAGATTTCGACTTGGAAGTTTATATGGGAAACCGAAATGCGTAAACCCTCTTAGAGACCCCCCACACTGGCGTCTTTCGAGCGTCAGCGTCATGCCGGCGTCTATGCAGCGACGACGCCGCGCAAGTGCTGCACTGACGCCGCGTGAACGCCGGCTCGACGCCGACGTCGAAAGACGCCAGTGTGGGGGGTCTCTTAATTTAATCCCATTGGTTATATTTCTTCGCTACTCCGCACCGCAGCCTCGCTCCGTTTCAATGGACAAGCAGCCTAAGGCTTATTCTTTTTTGTTGTGTACGTAATTGTCAGGGCATGTTTGTGTAAAAGAATTGTTTTTGATATTCTTCACGGGGTCCAGGGTCCACGCGGACAGAGTCGCGAACGGGCCGCTAGTATTTTTCAAAAAAAGAACATTATTTACAGTACAGGTAAAATATTATAAAAAAACGTTGCCACCGGCAGCGGGGATAGACCCAAGCTATTGGTGGTTAACGCTGCAGTGTGAGAAACCTCCTGACAATACGTGCCGTATCAAGAAGTACTGCCTTCTGTATCTGACTCTTGACCCAACCTTTTAGCGAGAGCGTCTCTAGATGTTGATCGCGACTCTTAGCCCCTTCGTACACAAGGCTACGCAAATCTCCGATACTCGACGATTTTAGTCTCCAAGCGACTACCGCCATACAAATCCATTGAAGTTCGTACACTAGTCGCGTCGCCGACATTTGTCTCGCGACTCGCGTCGCGCCAGTCGCGGGCTACCTGCCAGTCGAGATCTTCGCTACTTAAGTCGCGGCGATTTCCAAGATGGCCGTGCAATCATTAAATATTAAATTTGTTTTTAAGGTGGAGAAATATCCTTGCCTATATTATACAACATTAGTATCGGAGATTTGCGAAGCCTTGTGTACGGACTGTGCGTTACTCGATACTCGCGACTTGATACTAATGAAGTGTACAACATTAGTATCGGAGATTTGCGTAGCCTTGTGTACAAAGGGCCTTAGCTATAAGACGACAAAAAAATAATAAGCCCACACTGTCCAACAGCTGGGCAAAGGCCTCCTACTGATCGCGGTCGTGAGCCAACTGTATCCAATTTTGGTGAAATGAATCAAGTTTCGTCCCGCCACCTCCTTCTCGGTCTGCCGCGGCGCCGCCGTGTTGTGTTGTATATTTATATAATATATCTTACCTTACATAATTCAAATCAAATCATTAGCCTATTAAATTTATTTTTTTATTCGTGATAATAATATACAATTAATAATAATAGTAATATTTTTATTTTAGTACGCTTACAATTGCATGAAAGATTCAATTAAATATGGAGTCTCTCAAACCAATTCGGTGATAGTCAGTTAAATTAAACGAAATCAAAATGAAAAAGAACTAAAAAGCTAAACCAAAAGAAATACTCATTGTAGGGGACCATTACAAGAAGTGTTGTCATGTACACAAAAACAGGCAATTTTTCATAGTTTGATACTAAACCCTAAATTAAACCTTAAAATGTACAAGGCAATGTTATGATGTAGTAAAAGGCTAAGCCAGAACGTGCAGCAGTACGTACCGAGCAGCTGCGTCTTGCGGCCCCGGTCCCCGGAGTCTTGAGAAGAGTTCTCCGTCAGGTAGCCTGCCCCACAAAGCGCCCAGTTAGTGGAAAGGTAGTGGTGAATGTTAGTACCGTGGTATAATAGTGATACCTTCCATCACATACGGGGTTAATTTTGGACCCCCCGCCAAATGTAAATATGGGGTAAAAAAGTAATAATAAAATATTTGACGTAAAAATAATTAATGTTTTAATAACAATTTTTGCCTGCTATTCTATAGTTCTAGGTGCGTGCGCTCACCCTCGCGGCAGGCCTCCGTCACTCCATATACTTGCGCGCTATAATTACCTACCGCCCGGCCGAGCGGTCTCGGGCCGTTTGCGGACAAGTTCAGTGCGGTTTTCGCAAGCGAAGCGCACGCGCGTTGTTCAATTTTAATTGTTCCATTCGTTTGTAAGCGTACTTACGGTGCCGTCTGGTGCCTTATGTGCAGTAGTAGTTTTTTATTTTACCTACACACTGACCTTTATTTACTTTTGATGTTGTTGTCAGCACCAATTTATAAAAAAATATATTTTATAAACGATACAATTTTAAACTACCGTCACTATAGTACCGTACCGTAACTATAGTCAGAACATATTCACAGTTCTCAATAAAATAGACACAAATAGTTATTTATGTTAATTTAATTTTATCGAAGAGGCAGCCCTGCGAATGCTGTGGGATCGCGCGGTAGGTTATTATAGTTTAAACATTAGTAGGCTATTTATTATAGCAGTAGGTATTGGTAATTTTCTACTCAGTGAAGTATCAGGGGCCCAAGTCTGCTAATTTACGAATGGCATAATTGAATCGCAATTGGATCGCATTGTAATTGTTTGACACATTTGGTATTCATAAATGAGTAAGAGAATACCAAATGTGTCAAACAATTACATTGCGATCCAATTGCGATTCAATTATGCCATTCGTAAATTAGCAGACTTGGGCCCCTGTTAACTCTTCTTTAATCTGTGCTCGCGGTCTAAGCGACGGCGCGCTGTCATTGGTGCACGGGGTGAATAATGGCGGTCACGCGCATGCGCTTTGATAACCGCGATAGACCGCGTGCTAGGTGACAATAATTTTAATTTTCTTATGGAAAAGTTGAGAAAAAAATGGTATTTTTTTTATTTCATTATTTGGTTGTATCTATTGCTGCTATAAGAACACGTAAAAAAATTTGACGAGGGGTCCAAAATTAACCTTGTATAAAATCTAAATGCACAGAAAAGAGTACCCAGCGAGATGTTTAGGCACGCATGGTAGTGTGAGAGCCAAGTGTAGAACCACATACGTCAAATGTATGAGTCATAGCTGCCACTTATCCGCTATAATTTAGTATGGGATTGTGTTGTGTATCTGATTTAATACAACCTTAATTTTTCATAATACATAAACAATTAAGGGTGAGTTCCACCCATGAAACTGAACAACTTTCTCCAAGAAACCAATGTGCAAAAATTAAAAAAAAAATCGATCTCCCATACTATTGTCGTCAGCTGATCGGACAGTTTTTTAGGGGAGGTCGAAATTTTTTTGTCATTTTTGCACATAGGTTTCTTGGGGAAAGTTGTTCAGTTTCATAGGTGGAAGTCACCCTTAATTGTTTATATTAAGAAAAATTAAGGTTGTATAATTTTTTTTAATATAAACAAATGTGAAGAAGAATGATTCAAGTAACACATTAATTTAAAACTGTTGAAAGGAGGCCAGCTACCTGCTAGCCACATACAATACAATCAACTCATTCTTGACATGAGTTTGAATGGTTTTAGTTTAAATGAAGAACTTAAATAGAATGACTGCGTAAGTTAGTTGTTAGTCTGTTGACAGCTCGAGTAAGATAAACACTTGTCGTCATTTTGATAATATTATTAATCTTGTGTTGTGCCCTTTTTAAATGTGATTGGAATAAAGTAACTGTCCAAAGCTCTCGAGTTTTTTCTTTTTAACAAAAACAGAACAATAATCCGGAAGAGCATATAATTATTAATTGATAGATGGTCATGTAAATGGTCAAAAATGTCTTAGGCTATGTCCGCACTGACTGCGGTTGGCTCTGCCTATATTTGAGCAAGTAAAGCAGTCTTCTACCATAGTCCACTTTTCACCAAATAGTGACTGCACATCTGCTCAGTGTGGCAGGTAGTGAGCCCATCGCCGCTCTATGCTGTTGGATGTATGTGCAGTCTTTAGTAACTTACTCGCCTTTTACAAAACCCAAGGGAAGAGAGGTTGTAGTATGACTTTTCTTTTAAAATAATCAGTAATAAGGTTGAAAAATAAACCATACAAGTGAAAAACTGAAAAATGATAAAATGAAATAAATAAATGAATAACATTACCATCATCGTGAGATGCTGATCGGCTAGAATGTCTAGTTTGTCTTGCAGTTGTCACTTCTTTTAAACGGAGCTCGGTTTTCTTAAAAAAAAAATGTATTCAAGAAAAATATAGCCATAAAGAACACTATAAGAAAAACAATACCAATAACAAAGTAAGAGCAGAAATAAGTACACTTGGTTTAAAACACTCCAAATCATTTTTAAATATTCATGATTTGTCATGAATGCAGGTTGCAATGCTATTCAAGAATAGCTCTGCAAACAAAAGCAAAAAATGCACTATGTGGAAAGGAGGCCAGCTACCTGCTGGCCTGCTAGGTGGCATTTTCTTAAAATTATATAGTGGCATTTAACCTTAGATATAGCCAAGAGCATAGATCTTACGCTACCTACTAACAATTGGAATTCTATTGTGTGAAGTTTTATGGCAGCCTACAGGTTGTTACCAATAATATAACATATAATAAAACTTACCAATTGTCCAACAGTCTTCTGCAAGTATGTATTACTGATTGAGCCAAGTAATATTTTAAATGCCAACTCAGTATTCCTTATTTCCATTTGAGCTCTGGAGTCAATCTTATTTTTTTGGTCACAGACTGAAATAAAGTTGCATAGAATTTTTATTGTCTGGTTTTAGGACAGCTGATCTCACCCTTTTTAAAGGCAGTGGCATATAATTATTGCCACCAAATTTTAAACTTTATACAAGTATTGAGTTAGGGAGGAAAAACAATGAAAAATTTGAACATGCTGTGCCTGTTTGAGGGTTTAAATAAATGGATAAGTACCTACTAGGTTTAGATTGCATTACATTAAGATTTGTCGCAAACTCAACTTCTTCAGAATACCTGCTTTTGTCAATGTAGATCTTTAACTACTGAATTTTAGTTTTAATAAGTACCTAGTTGTGCCATTTAAGATTAATAAATAACAGGTCAGGTATCAGTATGCATAGCAGTATCCAATGATAAATATTTTACTCTAATACCATTGGCAGTACCTATCTGTTTTAATTTGGTTTTTTTATGAAAGGATTTCTTTACGCACCTATTTTGTTTAATTTTTTCAAAGCATCATCTTCTTCAGCTGATTTCTCTTGTTTCCTGACGGGTCTCTTGGTTCTCGGCATTTTGGTTCTAAAACTATTATACAAAGTTAATGTTGTTAAATTTAAACACTGATTTACAGGTTATTAATTTGCTATACTGTAATTTATTAAAATCGCACGGCTTTCTAGTAAAATGGATAAACTCGAATGGGAAAACAAAATACGAACTGCCATCAAACAACGACCATTTTTGAATTTGATTTGACGTTTGTGATTTTTTTTTTGATAATTTGTTTCGTGACCATGGGTACTAGTCCTTCAGTTGAAATAATAGAGTTCATTTATTATGCTTCTAAGATGATAATGAGTGATGATAAAAGCTAAATGATATTCCCCCCAAATCACTTGAGTTCCAGTAAAGATGTGGGACTTTACTGAGATCTCACACGGACTTCTTGAGAGAATTTTAAAAGTAATGTTGCACTGTTTTGTTTTATTTGCCAACACTCATGCACGTGCACGAACACTTAACGGTTAATAATCCACCATTATTTCACATTAATATTCGACAAAACACAAATTTTAGAAAATACCTAAGACAAAACTACAGACACGACGCTTCACTTTCCCGCCAAGAACCACGTTTGTTCGTTGCAGACTGCAGTGTGACCATCTCAAAATTAGCAAATCTGCCCGACACTGGCCAAAATTTTGCCAAATTGCAGATTTTTGATGAATAAAATCTGCCACGTAAAAAAAGGTCGTCAGCATCATTTTCTTGAAATCTGCCAAATTCTGCCACTTTTTTGAATCGTTCGCATAGTCTGGTTATGTAAGTGCCAAATCTGCCCAAATGGCAGAAATCTGGGACAAATGGTCATACTGTTCAGTTGTTGAATGATTGAAGAGCTTGTTTGGATACACCTATCTTTGACTATAAACATGTTATAATCAAAGATACCCCTTCCACAGTATTAGTAATCCAACTTCTTTGTTAATACTAGTTATACCCACTGCGTAGGTATACTCCATAAATTATACTAGCACTACACATTGAAATGAAACAATTTTTTACGGATTAACTCGCGTTTAATTTACTATTTACATAGTTTTTTATATTATCCTGACGTTTCTATACCTAGGTATATTATTTATATGGTATACTCACAGAAACTCCGTCAAGGGTCAGGGTTGTCACAACAAACTACTCAAATATTTTACATAAAAGTTTTAATTTGTAATAACGAAAGAATAAAAATAGTCAATAGAAACCTGCACTGCATGCACGACTGCACGTACTTACTTAGTAGTACCTAGTAACCTACACGTACAGTCAGCAATCTTTTTTAGTTAATGTTTGTCAAACTGTGAGACATTCTGTCAAAAAGTTGCTTTCACAAATTATTATTAAAAGGTTACACTACTTTCGATGCTGACTATACGTTCATGCGTACCTATAAGTAGCTACCTACCTTCTTTACTTAACACGACAGCACATCAAGTACTATACAGTTAAACTGCGAACACAGTTTTTATTACGTAGGGCATAAAGACGGTCTCAAGGTCAACATGTATAGTCTGAGGTCTAACAGAGGACTCTAGTTACTTACAAGAGGGAGAGTCTACCTACATCTGTCGCCAGAGGTGATTACAAGTACCTACCTTCCCCAGGACTCAGGAGCGGTACCAACAAGTAACCGCCTACTTGCCTCAGTATAATTTGCAATGTATAGGTAGGTAGTAATCTATGTATATAAAAATGAAACCCGTTTTGCGTTGTCACGACATAACATGAAAACGGCTTGACCAATTTCGCTAATTCTTTCTTAGTTGTGTTTGTTACTGTCAGGAGAAGGTTCTTATAAAAAAAAATAAAGTAAACACTTTTTTTTAAATATTTTTTTTAACATTTATAATTAAGACAGGACGACGTCTGTCGGGTCAGCTAGTAATTTATAAAAACAAAATAGGTACTTACCTATCTAAAATATTTTCTATATATATAAAAATGAAACCCGTTTTGCGTTGTCACGACATAACATGAAAACGGCTTGACCGATTTCGCTAATTCTTTCTTAGTTGTGTTTGTTATTGTCAGGAGAAGGTTCTTATAAAAAAATTAAAGTAAACACTTTTTTTAAATATTTTTTTCAACATTTATAATTAAGACAGGACGACGTCTGTCGGGTCAGCTAGTTATTTATAAAAATGAATAATCCTAAAAATACATCGTTAAATAGGTATAGTCAACGGCACGCTGGGCTACCACGACAGAGTACCTAATCAAATGCAATCAATTTTGTACTTAAATTCGAAGACATTAAAGTTAAAATAAATTCAGATGTTTGACAGCTTTGTATAGCCTGACGTAAGTAGGTACCTACTGCTGCCTTTTATGTAGGTACATGTAAAACACGAAACGAAACATGTAAAAGATTCATAAGAACTGTATGAAACTTTCTGTATTTTATTAAAAAATACAGTGGCCGTAGCGTATGAAAAATAACGTACGTAGGTATGTAGGTAGGTGTAAGAGGTAAGTATATAATGTAGCTAGGTAGGTAGTAGGTACGTGTCATTTTCAGTGCTAATCTGAACTAGGTTTATTGATGTAGGTACTAGTATGTGCGTGAATTTGCGAATTAAATAACTCATCTAACATACCTAACATAAATATTCCAAAATTATTACTCAACAACTCCCATCACCTAAAAACCCTTCGGGGATAACAGTCGTGATTATAAGTAGGTATTGTCATCATCACTTATTTAATATGACGTGATTAAGACCGTTTAGAATAATGATTTTGTATTTTTAGAATTCTACTTTAATTTGTATTTAAGCATAGATTCGACTCCCATTAAATAGATGGCGTTGATAGCTCAAACATAAAGATAGTACCGTGTACATCCGTATCCGGTAGAACAGAGTACTTGATTTGACGTTAGTGGTACGGACGAAAAAAGAGAGAGGGTCGAATCGAATTTATGCTCAAAAAACCAGTGTGTGATTTCAAAAAGTGCAGTTTGTTAAAAAACCATTGTGTGGATTATGAAAAATACACGTGAGTTATGAAATATTGGTTTTATTTTATAATTGCTATGCTTTACTCCCTAAATACTTTAAACAGTGCAAAAGATCAGGGTAGGAGCCAACAAGTCAGAAGTGGGATGAATACACGACCACTAAAACGAGTAAGCAGTATTTTTTTTTCTCTCCATTTTTACTTCGTTTATTGCTTTTACTCTGCTATCCTAAAACAAAACAAAAAAAAAAAAAATCTTAACAATATTTCACTTATTTGTGATAATGTTACGGTCCCTATCCTGATCGTTTGGTACTAGTGAAAGCTTAATCTACAGACCTATAACGCCTTAGTATTAATTGTTGGAACACACTGTAATAATGTCATGACAAATTTATAAGCAAAGCAATAGCCATTATGATTTACATAGCATAAAATTGATGTGAGATCAATGTGGAAGTTTTGACTATTTGTTAATTACGTATATGTATACCTAAGCTATAAAATAACTCTATGTATAGGTTTTATAAGGTTACAAATGAATGAATAGTTATTTTGACTTCAGTAATGAAAAAATGCCGTTTATAGTAACAAATATCATATTTCACGTTACTGTGCGTCTTATATTTTGCTGATTTCAGCCAACAACCCTGAAACCATAGCCAATCCTTCGGCTTCTCTTATGGAAGAAGAAGGCCAGCTATGCAGATCGGAATCTCGAAACTCGCCGAAGAAAGTGAATCAACTTTCGAGACCTAGAAGTCGTGCGGGCCGCCGTTCGCATGATAGTGCGAGCCATAGCTCGCGCAGCAGCGCGGGCCGCCATTCGCGCAGCCGTGCGAGTCACCGCTCGCGCAGCCGTTCGAGCTGCCGGTCGCGTGACCGTGCGGGTCACCGCGCGCGCAGTCCACCGAGTCGCCGCTCGCGCAGCCGTGTGAGCCGCCGGTCGAGCAGCCGTGCGAGTCACCGCTCGTGCAGTCGTTCGTGCCGCCGCTCTCGCGGCCGTACGAGTCGCCGCACGCGCAGCCGTGAGAGTCACCGCTCGCGCAGCCGTTCGAGCCGCACACGCAGCCGTGGATGCCGCCACTCGCGCGGCCGTGCGGGCCGCCGCACGCGCAGCCGTGCAAGCCGCCGTCGCACGCGCAGCGGTGCGGGCCGCCGCACTCGCAGCCGTGCAAGCCGCCGCCGCACGCGCAGCCGTACAAGTAGCAGTTCGCGTAGGCGGACGAGTAAAGGAATGGGTCGGGTGAGTCAACAAAGAGGTATGAGTGATTCCACTTTATCTAAAAATAATGAGTTAGCTCTCCTTCTTGAAGCAATCAAATCAGCAGGTCGTAACGACAGTATAGATAAGTTAGGTAATATGCATAATACTGTGCCAGAATTCGATCCTGCTAGAAAAGAACAGACGATGACAATGTGGCTCCATAAAGTAAATGAATGTAAATCTATATATGGTTGGACCGAGAAACAATTAGTCCACTTTGTTTTACCAAAATTACGTGGTGTTGCACAACGCTGGTATGAAGGCTTACCGTCAGTTCTTTTCTCTTGGGAAGAATGGCAATCAAAACTGTTGGCAGCATTTCCGTCTGAGGAAAACTACGGTCAGATGCTTACTGATATGCTTGCTAAACGTGCTCGTTTTGGTGATTCGCTGGAAACATACTATTACGATAAAATTGCATTAGTGAGTAGGTGTGGTATCGTAGGTAGAAGAGCCGTAGAATGCATTCTTCATGGAATAGATGATCGCTCAGTTAGATTAGGAGCTGAGGCTGTACAGTATGATGACCCTGACAAATTACTAGCATATCTTAGGAATGCCAGGAACAGTAGACCTCAGATTGATCGTAAGCAGGTTAAGGTTCAATTGAGCAGTAGAGCTCAGGACTCGCAATTGAAGTTAGGGCCAAGAATATCGCGATGTTTTAACTGTAAGCAAGAGGGTCACGTAGTATCTCAATGTCCTCAACAGGTTAAGAAATGTGGTAGATGCCAGAAGTTAGGGCATGACACAGAAGCATGCTACTCAAAGCTTCCTCCAGTTCCTGAGAAAACTGTTATGACAATTACTAAAGGTAACCCTGGGGAGAAATATTATAAAGTTATTCAAATTGATGGAGTGCCCTTAGAGGCTTTTATAGACTTTGGTAGTGAATGTTGTATGATAAGACAGGGTGATTTTAATAAGATCAGTAACCAGTTCGTTACTAATGATCTTCCTACCTTACGTGGATTTGGAAACTCAGTCGTTCGGGTACTGGGCAAACGGTGTGTTAACATTGTTATTGATAATGTTGAAGCATACGTAGATCTTTTTATTGTTCCTAATGACTTTATGCAGGTTCCTGTCATAATAGGTCAGTCGTATACTGAGCAGTCTCACGTTATTGTTCATAAGACTAATGAAAGTCTGGAGATGTTAAAAGCCAATAATAATATTATAACTAATTGTTTTGCAAAAACGATGTAACCTTATCGGGGGTAACTCTAGTGGAAGTTTACACTGAGCCTGCTATGACAGGTGATGTGTATGTAGAGGGAGGACCTCGGCTTAGGTCTGACGTAATGTTTTCGGTGCCATCGGGCCTATTCCCTATAGATACCAATGGCGTTGGCAGTATAGTCATTATTAGTCCTAGCGATAAGGCAGTCAATTTCAAAATAGGTGATTTAGTTGCTCGTGGTTATAAAGCAACTGAAGAAATCACTCCTTTAGCTCAGGTGATGCAAATTGACATACGTAATGGGAAAGAGCTCTTGCCCATACGTGATGACGACGTTAGAATAGGTGATGGTCTGACACAGGTACAAAAGGGATTACTTCTTCAACTTTTGAACAATTATCGACATTGTTTTGCATCTAGTCTATCCGAATTAGGAGTGATATCAGCAGGAGAGATGGCAATTAATTTGAAGGATGATGTTCCTGTTGTTTATAGGCCGTATCGATTATCTTTTAAGGAAAAAGGAGTAGTCCGAGATATGGTTTCGGATTTATTAGACAACGGAATAATTAAACCTTCAACATCACCCTATTCAAGCCCCATTGTACTAGTTAGAAAGAAAACTGGGGAGTTCAGACTTTGCATTGATTACCGCGCTCTCAATAAAAAGACAGTTCGAGAAAATTACCCAATGCCATTGATTGATGATCAATTGGATGTTCTTGCCGGTAATCAGTTCTATATCACACTCGATTTAGCATCTGGTTATTATCAGATCCCGATACGCGAAGGCGACAGATATAAGACAGCATTTGTTACTCCGGACGGGCACTTTGAGTTTACTCGAATGCCGTTCGGTCTCGCAAATGCTCCCGCTACTTTTCAACGCATAATGAACCAGGTGCTAGGTACTATGCGTCACAAAGTGGCTTTAGCTTATTTAGATGACGTCATCATCCCAGCTAGAGAATTTTCGGACGGATTGCTACGGTTGGAAAATGTCTTAAAAATATTTTCTACTGCTGGTCTGACACTTAAGTTATCTAAGTGCGTCTTCTTTGGCAATAAAGTAGAATACCTAGGTTTCGAGGTTTCAAAGGAGGGTATTCAACCAGGATCCCGAAAAATCAATGCAGTAGAAGGGTTTCCCACTTCTCAGAACCAACATAACATACGGCAATTTTTAGGGCTAGCCAGTTTCTTTCGCCGTTTTGTGCCCGGCTTCTCGATAATAGCTAAACCTTTAACCCATCTTTTAAAAAAGGACGTTGCTTGGGTATGGGGCTCAGAGCAAGAAACTGCGTTCAGATCTTTAAAACATAGCCTTGTGCAGAAACCTACTTTGGCTTTGTACGACCCTAGAGCTGAGACCGACTTGCACACGGACGCATGTAAGATGGGTTTAGGAGCAATCTTGTTGCAGCGAAATGAGTGTGGTCTTCTCAGGGCAGTAGCTTATTATAGTAGGCAAACTACACCTGAGGAACAGAACTACTCTTCCTATGACCTCGAGACACTAGCGGTTGTTGCCGCATTCCAAAGGTTTAGGGTGTACCTTATTGGTATTTCCTTTAAAATAGTTACGGATTGTAATTCATTGCGTGCAACGTTTCAGAAGCGTGATATGCTTCCGCGAGTAGCTAGGTGGTGGGAACTCATGCAGGAATACAATTTTGAAATCGAGTACAGAGCTGGTGCGTCTATGGCTCACGTTGATGCGCTTAGTCGCAATCCTGTTGCTGTAGCCGCAGATGATCAGGCAAACGTTAATGTCATGAACGTTACTGAAGAGAGTTGGTTAGTAACGGTCCAAAGTGCAGACTCAGAAGTCCAGAGAATGATTAATATTTTGAAGGACCCAAATCTTAGCGATGTTATTGATATCAAAAATAACTATAAGGTTAAAAACGATAAACTGTACCGAATAACTTCTGAGGGTGATCGGTGGGTGGTACCTAAGGGTGTGCGTTGGCAAGTTGTCAAACAGAACCACGACGACATTGGCCACTTTGCCGTTGACAAAACTCTCGAAAAGGTTAGGTCACTATATTGGTTTCCAAAAATGAGAATTTTTATAAAAAAATATGTCGCATCTTGTTTAGAATGTGCTTATTCAAAGTCCTCAGGAGGTAAAAGGCCAGGGTATTTGCATCCGATAAAAAAGGTAAGTAACCCTTTCGACACTTTGCACATCGATCACGTAGGACCTTTGGTACGTAGTGCCAGAGGCCACATGTACATTTTGGTTATCGTAGATGCCTACACTCGATATATTTACCTTAAGCCTGTAAGAAATCCAAAAACAATTACCTCTGTAAGGGCTCTAAAAGATTATTTCGGTATCTTTGGTGTACCTCGAAGAGTAATTTCTGATCGGGGAACATCTTTTACTAGCCTAACTTTCGAAAAATTCATGATTGACAAAAGTATTAAACACGTACTTAATGCAGTTGCTACACCAAGGGCTAACGGACAGGTAGAGCGATACAATAAAATCATCGTTGATGCATTAACAGCAAAGTCAGTTGGCACAGCAGATAACAAATGGGACGATCACTTGCCGGACGTTCAATGGGGCATAAACAATACTTTTAATAAGGGCATTAATCGCACACCATCTGAAGCTCTTTTTGGCGTTCGACCGACCGGTCAGAATGAGAGTAGGATAATTTCAGAGTTAGTTGACGATAACGATGATGGCGATGTATCAGTCTCGAATCGGGAAATTTTTAGGCAGGAAATTAATGATCACATAGATTCCTGTCAACGTAAGCAAAAAGAATCCTATGACAAACATCGTTCCAAGCCTATAAAGTATAATGTTGGTGATTTAGTTAGGGTAGAGCGACAAGTAAATGCAACTGGGCAAAGTAGAAAGCTTATTCCAAAATACCAAGGCCCGTACAGGATAACAGCCGTATTAGACCACGATGGTTTTCATATCGAAGACACCCCTCTTACCCAGAAAAACAGTAGACAAATGTCCACTATTGTAGCAATCGATAAGATTAAACCATGGCTTAGTTTTAATAGACCCCATGAGCAAGATGCAGATATATCCTCTTTGTCTAGCGAGTCGAATGAAGATGATTAGCAATTTTGGTTTTGTTAATGATTGCTAATGAATTTGATAATTTAATATGTATGATTTTAAAACATTTGATTACAGCTTTACAATGATGAGCAAATCAATTTGTTATGTTATAATGTTAAATCTAAATATAATATATTTGGACATCCCTGGTCCTAACAGTATATAGACAACCCTGGTCTATTTCAGACAACCCTGGTCTGACTAATGATTTGTGTTAAATGGACATCCCTGGTCCATACAGGACATCCCTGGTCCTTACAGGACATCCCTGGTCCTGCAGTGAATTTGAAAAGAAGTATTGATAAAGTTATTTTAAAATGGACATCCCTGGTCCACAAAGGACATCCCTGGTCCTACTGTTAATATTAAATAAAGAACTGTTAGAACAGCAGATTGTAATCGTAATCAAACTATTAGTGATTTTACAATGGTTAACGAGAGTTTTTGTAATTTATTTTAAGTATTGCATTTTAATTGGTGTTTATGATAATCATGGTTGACCAGAATTCATTGTCGATTGATACAGATTGATATCCTGGATTACAATCTTAACATAATAAATATTAAATAATAATAATAATAAAGAAGAATGTGTGTATAATAAATTATAATTTATTAAATAATATAATGTATAGAGTATGTGTCTATCTATTTTTATGTATAGTAAAATTAATATGATGTTGCTAAATGTTATAATTAGAACATACGAGGTCGTACGTGAAAAGGATGGCCGACTGTCATCATCACTTATTTAATATGACGTGATTAAGACCGTTTAGAATAATGATTTTGTATTTTTAGAATTCTACTTTAATTTGTATTTAAGCATAGATTCGACTCCCATTAAATAGATGGCGTTGATAGCTCAAACATAAAGATAGTACCGTGTACATCCGTATCCGGTAGAACAGAGTACTTGATTTGACGTTGGTGGTACGGACGAAAAAAGAGAGAGGGTCGAATCGAATCTATGCTCAAAAAACCAGTGTGTGATTTCAAAAAGTGCAGTTTGTTAAAAAACCATTGTGTGGATTATGGAAAATACACGTCAGTCATGAAATATTGGTTTTATTTTATAATTGCTATGCTTTACTCCCTAAATACTTTAAACAGTGCAAAAGATCAGGGTAGGAGCCAACAGTATGTATGTACAAAACATTAGAAAATGCACTTGAGTTTAAAATCCAGTAGCTTGTTAAGAGGGGATACATTTCGAACACAGTAAAAATAAAGTTACTCAACTTTAAGCAGTTCCAGTACAAAAAAAGTCGTTAATGAGTTAGGGACATATTTGTCCTAGTGCCACTTTTTTTTCTTGGATAGATTTGTCCTAGTGCCAAATTCTAAAGTGTGAATGTGTGTGTTTGGCTTTCACTTGCCCTTGTGGTAGCCGCCATTAGTCTTTCTATGACGTAAACTATAGAAAACCATTAATTTGACCTTAGATTTTGTTAAGTTTGTATTTTGTATTGCATATGTTCAAAGTTTTGTCTATGGCGAACGCTACACGTCAATAAATATTGTGATAAATATCGTGATATTTATTGATGGATTTTGGGCTGGATCGCAGCACACCCTACACCATCAATACGGATCGCGTCAAAAATACGTACTACTTTGTACGAGGCAGACGTGTAGGGTTGCCACTCGCACTTTAAAATAGAGTATTGTCCTCTTTTTCAGAGGCGTACTTTATAATCTAATCTACGACACCAATTAAGTAGGTACGCTAAAATCTTAGAGCATTAATGCTCTAAGGCTTAAATACTCTATTTACGTCTACTTTACTCTATTTATCTAAGACAAATATTTGTCAAATGTCGCAAAGAGCAACTAAAAATACGTTTTTAAAGACAAATACATAAATACTCTTTTTTATGCTATGTACTTTATTTTTGTTCTAACAAAATGTAAATAGGTACATTGTTTGTTACCCTAGAGGTGAAAGTAGCTTATTTTTTCCAGAGACGGGGTTTGGCGGCGCCCGAGCGTAGCCAGGGCGGCAATAGTTCGATGGAGAAAATAAGTCTTTCACCCGAGGTAAACACTGTGCTTTTCATTACGAATGGTAAGTAACTAAAAATAAAAACATGAATTAGCTAAACAAATGAGTGAGTTTTATTTTACATAAATCTACAACTTTTTTTAGATATTAGTTAAAGTTTGTAGTAAAATTAGTAATAATTTGAATCTATGGACAACACAGGCCACGCCCACACAGTCCACGCTTCAGCAAGAAACTACTGCACAGTCTGCATATGTGCTTAGGTGGTGAGCCTTTAGCCCGTTAGTCTCTTTTACTACACACAAGGGAAGAGAAGGGTTGGTAGTATTATTTTGATGAGTTCATCGCCGCTCTATGCTGTTGGATGTATGTGCAGTCTTTAGTCCGTTAGTCGCCTTTTACGTCACCCATGGGAAGAGATGGGTTTTTAGTATTATTTTAATAGTAAGTCACAACTACACATGAGTTACTGTTCAACAAATATGATTGTATTTTGATATTGCATGTCGTGACTACCTATAATTGAGACAGCACTTAGCATTAAGATAAACTTGTTTTTTTGTTACATTCGAATTACTTAATGTATGTTTTGTTGGTAGTTCATTATAAATAAATAAATAAATACACATGACAGTACCTATCAGAAAAACGATTCTCCCTAGAGCGGAAAAGTATTACTTTCCACCTTAGAGCATTTAAGAATGCTCTAAGCTTTCCACCCGCTCCTCAGGCAACTTAAAACCTACTTTGCGTGTATGAGGAATAAAAAATACTTTATTCATCCTAAAAAAAGGTGGCAACGCTAGACACGATAAATATTGACGCGCGACATTACACGCAAGATAAATATCACGATCGAGGATCTGGGATTGGCGAACGCTACACGCAAGATCCATATTGTGATCCGTCAATATTAAGGGTGGTTAATATAGCGCATAGCGCAATATTCTAGCGCGCTGCCTGTATCTCGCGCGTATCGCGTGCTATTTATGTAGGCGCGTTGGCGCTATGCGCTATGAATATCGCGCGATCGCGCGCGGCAACCTGCAGCGGCGATGGCAGTCGTTGCGTGCGCGCTAATGCTATCGGACGCATGTTATGTTTGTTCTCGCAGCACGTTAGGTACATTTCGCTCGCGATCTGTTTTAGCATCACGTTAGATACGTTTCGCGCGCGATCTATTTATTCTCTCTCGCAGCACGTTATACGTTTCGCAATCTTTTCGCGCAGCACGTTAGGTACGTTATAAGACTAAATGCGACGGTTTCAAAAATAATTTTTAAATTATTGTATAGCACGCAGTCTGTCCAACGAACGATATGTAAGGTAACGTGCAACGAGATCTAGCGTGCTCCATGATTAATCGCGCCAGTCAAGCGCCCACACGCTTCATAATTTATAGCGCGCTAAAAATATAGCGTATTTTTTAGCGTGATAGAAATTTATAGTTTATAGTCTTTCGCGTGCTATTGTTTTATAGCCGTTTTGAACAACTCTAGTCAATATATACTGACGGATGACGATAATTATTGACGTGTAGTGTAGTGTATTGACGGATCACAATATTTATCGCAGGATTTCTGGAAATCCAGTGATCCAATGTTAGATCCAAGATCGTGATATTTATCTTGCGTGTAGTGTCGCGCGTCAATATTTATCGAGTCTCGGGTTGCCACCTTTTTTTAGAATGAATAAAGTATTTTTTATTCCTCATACACGGAAAGTAGGTTTGAAGTTGCCTGAGGAGCGGGAGGAAAGTAATACTTTTCCGCCCTAGGGAGAATCGTTATTCTGACAGGTAGGTACTGCCATGTTTATTTATTTATTTATAATGAACTACCAACAAAACATACACTACTTCGAATTTAACAAAAAAACAAGTTTAATGCTAAGTGCTGTCTCAATTGTAACTAACAACCCATATCTTCCCTTGGGTGTCGTAAAGGGCGACTAATGGACTAAATACACATAAAAGACACAAAGACACATACATTAAACGGCATAGGGCGGCGATGGACTCATCAAAATAATACTACCAACCTCTCTCTTTCTTTGAGTGTCGTAAAAGGCGACTAACGGACTAAATTCTGCACATACATCCAACAGCATAAAGCGGCGATGGACTCTTCAAAATAAAACTAAAAACCCCTCTCTTCTCTAGAGTGTCGTAAAAGGCGACTAACGGACTAAAGACTGCACATACATCCAACAGCATAGAGCGGCGATGGACTCATCAAAATTATACTACCAACCCCTCTCTTCCCTTGTGTGTCGTAAAAGCGGCTAAAGGCTCACCACCTAAGCACATGTGCAGACTGTGCAGTAGTTTCTTGCTGAAGCGTGGACTGCGTGGGCTTGGTCTGTGTTGTCCGTAGATTCAAATTATTACTAATTTTACCATAAACTAACTTAATATCTCAAAAAGTTGTTGATTTATGTAAAATAAAACTCACTCATTTTTTTTAGCTAATTCATGTTTTTATTTTTAGTTAATAACCATTCGTAATGAAAAGCACAGTGTTTACCTCGGGTGTAAGACTTATTTTCTCCCTCGAACTATTGGCGCCTCGCAACGCTCGGGCGCCAAACCCAGTCTCGGGAGTAAATAAGATACTTTCACCCATAAGATAACAAACAATGTACTATTTACATTTTGTTAGAACAAAAATAAAGTAAATAGCATAAAAAAGAGTATTTATTCATTTGTCTTTAAAAACGTATTTTTTTGTTGCTCTTTGCGACATTTAACAAATATTTGTCTTTTACGTAAATAGAGTATTTTATTGTACTTTATTGGTGTCGTAACGTAGATTATAAAGTACGCCTAAATGAAAAAGTGGACAATACTCTATTTTAAAGTACGAGTGGTAACCCTACACGTCTGCCTCGTACAAAGTACGTAATTTTGACGCGATCCGTATTGATGGTGTAGGGTGTGCTGTGATCCAGCCCAAGATCCATCAATAAATATCACGATATTTATCACAATATTTATTGACGTGTAGCGTTCGCCATTGGATCACTGGATTTCCAGAAATCTTGAGATAAATATTGTGATCCGTCAATACACTACACTACACGTCAATAATTATCGTGATCCGTCAGTATATATTGACGGATCACAATATGGATCTTGCGTGTAGCGTTCGCCTATCGGTCGGTACTAGGAGGATGCGTCCGCCGCCCGTGCCGCCCCTGCCGTCCCGCCTGCGCCGCGCTTAACCGCCGCCGCCAACCGGAATTCTTTTTCCGAATGCCGCGAACGCGCCAGGCAATTTTACAGTATTATAGTGCTCAAATTAAGATTATTGTTTCATTTTCTTATATTTATTTGATTATAGTAGTGACGATAGGATAATGATGGTGGTGAGGATATTATGATATCTATCTATTAAATTAAGTCTATGATGATCTGTATGATTGAAAATATCGGCTGTATAAATAAAATCAATTTAAAAAAAATGATTATGTTTTAATTGTATATCGATTAGTTAAAACGCTTTTTTAATTTAAAATTTTTATCGATTAATAATTGATTTTTGTTTTCACAATTTCACATCCCTAAGTCATTCAAGGAAGCAAAAAAAAAAATTTCGTAAGCATCGTCAAATGAAATGAAGATGTTTTTGTTAAAAACAAATTATAATTTTGTTGCAGTGTGATTGTTAGACAAAAAATTAAATCAATAGGTACCAACTAAGGCAAGCAAAACAACAAATGTTAAAAGTTCATGCATTGTTATGATGAACGAAGAATGGCGGACGTTTTTATGTGGGGATACTTGTTCACATTTTTATTCATAACTAGCAGTAGCGGTAAGTTTTCTTGATGAAATTAGCGTTAACTTATACCCCGAACTTATAGTAATCACTGGACTTAATAACTTTATCATCTTTCTGTAAAAAAACAAGAGTTGTAATGTGGCTTCCGTTTTGTTTTTCTTTTGTGAACAAATTTTTATTCAATGTTTTCAATGCGAAGCTTTTGGTATATGTATTTTAGTCTTGATGTTTAGCTTCTAATTATAATCGATTGTTATTTTAATCTATTATTTTTAATATGTAATCATTGCTATCACTTACACTTACCTTATCTGGTTGTAAACAACTGTGAAGTAGAAACAATGCACTGTGGCGTTCTATTATTGTTATAATTCTAAAAGTTAAGCAATTTCGGCCTCCAGCCTCAGGATGAGTGACCAAACACAGTTATACCAAAAATTTTTTCTTTGCCTACTTATTTATTAGCTTTTGTCCAGTACCTTTATTAAAAGTTTTGTTCCAGGTTTAACAGGTCTTCATGTGCTGGGTGATGATGGAGAAGCACAAACAACACACATGCCAGAAGTGCAACACAAAGATGATCCGGTCGCTCTGGATCATATGATGGTACACCATTCTAGGTAAGAAGACAGAAATATCATGTAATATTTTAGGAAGTATTGATGCTTATCACAAATTTGACTACTGTATAGTGTAAACAGTATATTGAAGCACATCTTATGCTAACTAACCATACTGCAAAGTTGAAAGAACATGATTAGAAAATAATTAATATCAGTGTGAAGTATTAGGATTGTACTAGCTACTTGTTCAGCGTACACAACATCTGCTACTATGAGCTCGAAAACACCAGCTTTGTTCAATTTGCATTTGCAACAAAGCAAATTTTACAATACTGGGTTAAAAAATGCTTGGAACATAGGTAGATCAGAGAAAACATGATAGACTGTGTGATAGATGACATGGGTAAGAAAGGAATGAGTGCAGAGATGACAACAAAAGGAGAATGGAAGAAAGAACCTTAGTTATCCCTTATCACAAGAGCAGAAAGATGTTGTTGCTGATGTTGCTCCCCGAACCTTAACCCATTGTTAGTCCTGGTTGTTGTCGGTGATGATAAGGCCAAAGGTGGAAGCAAGCTTCACCTGGAATCTTCAACCACTGAGGAACTGGCTATCTTATCACTAAACTGTCGGAACACAATAATGCTATAAACATTGTTGTTATGGCCCTAGACTTAAGATTCTTATCTTAGCTCTGGTAACTAGCCAGGTGGACTTAATAAGACCTACAAATAACCAAACCAAGTTCACAAAAATGTACTCTGCGCTGGGAATCGAACCCGGGACCTCTGAGAAGGTCGGTGGCTTACCCACTAGACCACACTACCACAAAGATGGTTTATGGACTACTATGAACAAATGGGACTTCTATATAATTATTATGATGATAATGTGTACCCAGATTTTGCAAATGAGCAGTAAACTTTAATCTATTATTGATTCCACTTGGTGCTATGTAATTAATTAGTAATTTAACATTAATGCAAAGCAATTTTGTCTAATGAGTTATTGATGAGTCATCTCTGATTGCCACCATGCTGCAGAAGGAGGAAATTTCAGAAAAGGTAATTGTTAAAATTAGTAATTATTTCCATGAACTATATTGAATGTAAATATAAGGAAGAGGTTTGCCTTACAGTGAGTGCTATGAATAACATTAAGGTTATTGCAATGCGACATAATAAATAATTTTGAAAGTATTACAAGTATTAGTCACATTAGTTATGACTAAAATGCCATTACTAAAATTAGGCTCATACCCAATCAATTAAAGTGATGTCTATATTTCAATGAATGAGGCCTTTGCCCAGCCGTGGGACAGTTTATAGGCTGGTACTTATAAAATAAGTAAGTAAAGTAACAATAATGCAAATACTTAAGTCTTATTTGCATTATAGTTTGATATTTTTTTTATATTTACTGTACTCTATAGATACACGATTGCTGCTTGAAAAATGGCACAAGGCAGAAATCAAAAACATGCCTTGTTTTTCTATCAAAATATCGAATTTATAACTTTGTTACAACTAGCTTGAATCTAGCGAGCCTAGTTCCAAAGTGATGTAACTCCAATAGTATTTTTAAGAATTTGTACTTTAGTGCCTGAAGTTTAAGGTTTACTATAAGATTTTGTTTCATTTCTGATGTTGATCTTTGGATAGTATGTATTTACGTGGGGACATTATTTGAGGTTGATTTTGTATGAGACCATGCATTTATTGTTTACCTATAGGAAGTATGTTACCTACAAATTGTGTTACTAGTAGGTAATATTAGAGATGGGCCGAATGTGGTTTGAACCGAATACGAACTTCGGCCGAAAATACGGAAAAAAATCAAAATTCGGCCGAATTTCCTTTCTTTTCACAGCACTTTTCTCTAGTATAACACGTTCTAATCTAACTAGTTTATGCGCTCTTACATTCTTGATATTACATCCCGCCTGCATCCCACTAGCAACCCGCGACAAAACCCTGCGTCTCCGGGCCCGGCCGGTCATTAGCGAATACGTAAAATTAACTTAAAGTTAGGTAATTTCCAATTCGTGAATTGAATATCAGTTAAATTTCATTTTATTATTTTGGTAAAACTACACTACATTATTTTATTTTCAGTGGAATATCAGTTTAATTCCATTTTTGTTATTTTAGTACAACTACTAAATTTTCTTTTCAATAAGGTAAAGTTTAGAGAAATATCAGATTAATTTATTTTAACCGACTTAAAAAAAAGGAGGAGGTTCTCAATTTGGTTGTATTTTTTTTTTTGTTTAACTAAGTACATCATGTTATTTTCAATAAATTAATGTTTAGAAGAATATCAGTTTAATTTCTTTGCTCCAAAAAATGTGTTTATTAAGTACAACAAATAAATTAATATGTTTATGAAGTGTTGGTTTTATTATTTTGTCAAAGTAGTTGAGTAATTTCAATATTTTTCTTGTACCGAAAGTTCGGCATTTGAACCGAATGTCGGCCGAATGCCGAAGTTCGGTTCAAGCTGCCGAAACTCTGTTAAACCGAATGTGAAACGAATTTCGGCCCATAACATAATTACTATTATGTCTCGTTTGGTATAGCAAAAAAATAGTTTTTTAATTAATATATTGCTCTTAAACTCGCAGATACAAATGCCACCAATGCGAGTCCCACGATTGTGATATCGAGTCGGTCTGCCACGACGCGCTGTACTGCTATAAGGCGTCAGTGCGCGATGGGGACGGCACTCTGCAGCAGTCCCGCGGCTGCAGCAGCAACAGCGACCACTACCAGTTCACGTGCCGCACCACGCAGCAGCAAGGGTACGTCATGCTGCACTGCAGCAGCTCATAGTACGCGATGGGGACGGCACCCTGCAGCAGTCCCGCTGCTGCAGCAGCAACAGCGACCACTACCAGTTGACGTGCCGCACTACGCAGCAGCAAGGGTACGTCATGCTGCACTGCAGCAGCTCATAGTACGCGATGGGGACGGCACCCTGCAGCAGTCCCGCTGCTGCAGCAGCAACAGCGACCACTACCAGTTGACGTGCCGCACCACGCAGCAGCAAGGGTACGTCATGCTGCACTGCAGCAGCTCATAGTACGCGATGGGGACGGCACCCTGCAGCAGTCCCGCTGCTGCAGCAGCAACAGCGACCACTACCAGTTGACGTGCCGCACTACGCAGCAGCAAGGGTACGTCATGCTGCACTGCAGCAGCTCAGTGCGCGATGGAGATGGCACGCTGCAGCAGTCTCGCGGCTGCAGCAGCCACTATAGTGCGTTTCATCAAATACTTCCTATACCGTCATGTTGGCATTCCTGTCTTGTTCCTGCCAGTGTTGCCAACTTAATGGATTTTCCACTAAAACTGGTGGTTTCGACCCCCTTTTTAGTGGCGAAATATTGCATTTAGTTGCTAGTGGTTTTTCTAGTGGATTAATAGAATTTCATTTTTAGTAGGCTGAATCACTCAACCACTTGATGTTATGAATAAAAAAAATTATCGAGTGGTTGAGAAACCACCCACCAGTTTTAGTAAAAAATCCACAAGTTGGCAACACTCCAGGAACAAGACAGGAGTGCCAACATGACGGCATAGGAACTATTTGATGAAACGCACTATACCAGCTCACGTGACGCACCACGCAACAGCAAGGGTACGTCAAGCTACACTGCAGCTCGGGGGAGATTGGGCCACACCCCACCACGCTGGCCCGATGCGGGTTGATGGGATTCCAATTCCATCATAAACAACCGAGACTAACAGCTTTATGATGTAGATAGATAGATAGATTGATAATACTTTTATTGTAACATAATAACACAAACATCTACAATGCATTTTTACATATAAAAGAAAAGAAAAGAAAAACAATGTTACAATTTGGCGGTCTTATCGCTTAATTAAAGCAATTTCTGCCAGACAACCAGTCGGATGGAAAGAACTAATATAGTCTAAGATCGAAGGTGCAAACATTGAAAACATACTTAGTTACACAATTAAAAGCAAAAAATAAAAATAATAATATTAAAAAATAAATAAATAATAGGGTTTAATAAATGATGTATGACATACATGATCCTTTAAGATGTACGACCTTCCCCCCAACACTCATCACAAAACATGACAAAGCAAGAAGAGAGTGTGTAATAACGGCTGCACTTCCTCCCATTAAAAGTGCACCTCGCGAACATCAGAGGACTGCACTCAAATCTCGATCCGGTCCATCACCACCTTGAGACTGAGAAGCCTATTCTTCTTGACGGAGACGCAAATAGCAACCCCGTCGGACGTGGTGTACCTCAACTACCCTGGCTACTCAATTCAGCATAAGATCATTTTTTTCAAAGATACTGTAAGACGTTGCTTATTTTATTTTAAAATGAGAAATACCTGTTTTTCTTTTCTATCACTATGTTGTTGTGTTTGTCTTGTAATCGTACTAAATGTTTTTTGTCTTGTGATGGAAAATGTCCTTATATGACAGGGAGGGCATTTTCCTATTTGGATTGACGCTGTAAAAGAAATGGAGAAAAGAAATGCCCTTGCTGAGTTTCTTGCCGGTTCTTCTCAGTACAAGGCTCCCGCCCCATAGTTAGACTTACGAACCGATGGCGTAGCGACATTCATAAATGCTCAATTGGCTATTTGACAGTTGTAACAATAAAGTATGAAATATGTCGGAAATGGTAGTTTATGATTTAACCATAATTATCCAATAGTTATTTAATATTAAGATAATTTGTAAATATTAATTTTGCGTTTTTTTCTCTGTGGATTACAAGACCTGAAACACGGGCGGCAAGGGGCGGCCATGATTGAGCTTCATGTGACGTCACATTTCACAAAATTATCAAAAACTATCTGTCAGGGTTCAAGATATGTTTCTATATTTATTGAAATGTGACCGACCGTGACCAACCGTTTTCGGACGAAATTTAAAATCAATAAAGAAAAATATGTTTTTTCTGTTAAATAAAGGTTATTTCGAGAAAGAAAATATTGTACAGGGTATACAATAAGCGTTGTAACTTTTTAAATACTTTTTAGAAAACTATCAAGTAGCCAAATTGTAGCCTAAATTGAATAAATAATTTTAAGTCTTGAATCTTTTGATGAGCTAATAATAAATGTTTGTCTAACAGTATATGTATATATTATCATTTTATATATGGTTCCCTTACCAGGAAACGCCACGCCGGCCTCCTCAACATAACCTGCTGTAAAGGGGACTTGTGCAACGACGGCAGCTTCCCCGAGCTGCCGCCCATCGCCGACACGTCCATCGAGCCGCTGCCGTCCCACGCGTGGAAGCTGTGGGCCAGCGTAGTCGCCTCGGTGCTCATTGTGAGCGCTATCGGCGCGATGGCGATATTCGTGCTGCGCAGGAGTCACAGGTAAGCTGGTCACACTTGGTCTAGTCTTTTTTTTTTTGGCGTACTACAGTAATTCGTTGTTCAAAAAATAGGCTGTTTCACATACAAGGTTCGAAAGGATAATTATCAATTATAATTATCGTGATAATAACAGATAGATAATTATCGATTGATAATAACAATAAATTGCGCTCGTGAAAGTGAAATAACTGCATTCCAAGTATTTGAACGTGTTTCCCCACAATTGCGTATATCTGAACGTACGAAGTGTCAATGTCAACGTGCCGCGCCGTAGGGATGACCAAAACAAGAAAAAATCACTTCGGATTATGCGAAGTTGAGAAAACTCGAGTGTCATTGTTTTGTTAAGTTAAATATATTGTATTGTGTTAAATTTGACAAATATAACAAATGAATTTCCTATAAAACAATATAATATAACAAATGAATTTGTAACACTGGTGATAATTCGCTTCTTGATAATTTCGAACCCTGATCACATATTATAAAGTAAAGTCGCCGTTTTCCTCTGTCTGTGGCACCGCACTATTCTCCACCACGCTGGTCAGGACAGGGCCGCACGGACCGAGTCCACAACTCCACAGTCACAGAAGAGGCGCGGGGGGGCAATGCGGGCTTAAAGCAGCGCGCCGCTCACCGCGGCGAACACAGCAACCTTCGCTACGACGTCTTACGAGCCACTCGGGCGCACGTCACACATACCGCGGACGATTTCATTGTCGGGTCGATCTGTACAGTCTTACGACTACACCAGCCTTTTCTACAGTCCACTGGCCTTTTACTGGACAAATATCCCAATCTACCATAGTTAGGCTTTGGCCAGTACACACGCAATGGATTTTTATGCGGTTTTCACTAAAAGGTAGAGCGTTAACTGAGGATGGTTTGTGTTTATATTTTGTAGATATATTTTTTTAAATGGCTGTCTTTCTCAGTTAGCGTGGACGTAGGCGCGGGCGGGCCGCTAGTAGTGTATGAATTGAACATAGTAATAGACATCATACATACGTATAATCACGGCTATTATCCCCGAAGGGTTAGTCAGAGACTAGGCAATGAGGACCGTAAAAGCATCAGTCCTCTGCCATAGTCCACTTTTCACCAAATAGCGACTGCACATGTGCTCAGCGTGACGAGCGTGGTGAGTCCATCGCCGCTATATGCTGTTGGGTAATAGACAAGCGGTGCCGATAAGTATTTAACAAATAAGTGTAGTACACACGCCTGTCTATCCAAAATTATCAAATTTCTCTAATCTATATTGATTCTTATAACCAAACTGTAAAGTTCAAAATTTATTGTTGTACTTGACATTTTGTGGTAGGTTGTAGAGCTGACGTTTGTACATACAAAAACTTTAAGTTCCTACTTAAAAACCATCTATCGTTCCTGCGTTTGTCTGTAAAATCCGACCTCCGTGGTCGAGTGGTTAGCACGCCGGGTCTGGCGTGGCGCCATCTCTGAGGTTCCGGGTTCAATTTCCGGTCGGGTCAATTTAGACCAAAACTGTTTTTCTAAATTGATTTCGGGTCTGGGTGTTTTTTCTATGTATATGTATATTTATCCGTATGTTTTATGTATATAGTTTCAAAAGAATACTCATCTTGGTCTAGATTGTTGTGAACGTAAACCAATTTAATTAAATTTTAATTAATTGTCCTTTCTCCAATCAACCAAACCGTAAAGTTCAAAATTTATTGTAGTAACTTGACATTTTATGGTAGGTTGTAGTAGAGCTGACGTTTGTACATACAAAAACTATGAGGTTTAAGCTTCGATCAACAATACCAACTAGATAACGCGTCATTAGACGAGATAAGAGCTACGCGATAGAAAGAGATGCAACTTCTAGGTGAATATACGGAAGGTAGAGGTGTGCGACCTGAATTACACTTTATTGTGTCTAGCAAGAGTCGCTAATATGACTTTACGGAGTGCTTCTTCTGGACTTGTACTATTATGTAATTATTATGACTTTTCGGAGTGCTTCTTCTGGACTTGGACTATTATGTAATTATTATGACTTTTCGGAGTGCTTCTTCTGGACTTGTACTATTATGTATTTAGTATGACTTTGCGGAGTGCTTCTTCTGGACTTGTACTATTATGTAATTATTATGACTTTTCGGAGTGCTTCTTCTGGACTTGTACTATTATGTAATTATTATGACTTTTCGGAGTGCTTCTTCTGGACTTGTACTATTATGTAATTATTATGACTTTTCGGAGTGCTTCTTCTGGACTTGTACTATTATGTATTTAGTATGACTTTGCGGAGTGCTTCTTCTTGACTTGTACTATTATGTATTTATTATGACTTTGCAGAGTGCTTCTTCTAGACTTGTACTATTATGTATTTATTATAACTTTGCGGAGTGCTTCTTCTGGACTTGTACTATTATGTATTTATTTATTTATTCAACATACCTTAAAAGCTAACAGATTTTTTAATCCAAAGCGCCTATAAGGCTAGATAATTTACACAACAATGTCTTATTTTAATTCTTAACACTTACAGATGACAAACAATTAATATTATACATATATTAGTAATAAGTAAGTAATTCAAGTCAATGGTATGCATTAATAAAATTATATAGATTACATTCGGTCAAACATTAATTCATACCTAAATGTCAAATAAAAATACAAAGAAAAATCAATGAAATCCAATAAATAAAAAAAATCAAGCAAATGTCTAGCTAGGTCAAATAAACAAACTTACTCGAAGATAACGAAACGTTGAAAGAAATGTCTACCTCAGGCGGGAATCGACCCCGCGTCCTCCGCAAGCCGGGCTGCTGCGTTGAACACTCCGCCACCGATGTATTGGTTAGAGACCGACGAAATTTTCCAACGCTATTTACTTTGTTTTTATAGCAACAGTGTTTTATCAAACCTCAACGTTTCGTTATCTGACTGCTGTACTCAGAGACGTCAATTAAGTTTTAATGACAATTAAATGTCTTTACTTCTCTATTTAGCACTATATCATAGAATAATAACTAAAGCATAACAGGATTCAAAATGGAACTCGTATAGTTGTCCTATTTTTTTTAAATGGGCAATATACCAGAGAAAAGAGACAAAATAAGTTGACAAAAACGTCAAATGTTCGGCGAAAATAAGAAAACCGGTCACAATTTATGATACCGAATTCAAAAGCGACCTACCCATACAAATGTAATTCGAATTGTGACGTAACCGAGTGCCCACTCAAATGTCATAGCACTCCTATGCTTTATTTATTATTCTGAGCACTATACCTAAGAAAGTGACAGCAAGAGACTTAATTGTCATTAAAACATAATTGACGTCTCTGCGTACGGCAGTTAGAGTTTATTTTAGCGTTTTTTAACGCAAATAATCAAATATTACGAATAAACTTACTAATATATTCTGTGACTGTGCTGTTCCAGGCTGCGGGTGTCGCGCGCGGCGCTGCACAAGCTGGGCGCCGACTCTAACTACTTCCTCAGCAACATGTATAGTCCGCACGTCACCAGCGCCTATTATGAAGGTGAGCTTTTCACATATTTATTTATTTATATTCTTCAACGAGAGCTTGGCTCATTCGTACCTTGTTATTTTGTTCTGCAGCAATAAGAATGTATTACATACATTCTGTCAAAAAAGTTTCGGGAACGGATGATTTGTTTATGATTTCAAATTCAATTTATAATTTTTTTTTGTTGTTACATTTTCACAACTGTTATCCATTTTGGCGCGGAAATTGAGTTTCATCTGTTATTTAGATTAAAATTTAAAATTTAATTTTAATACCATCGAACAAACCACTTTCTTCACTAGACCAGGCTCCAGCCGACTTCTTTCTTTTTCCTAAACTCAAATTACCACTTAGTAGAATTCGCGGCGAGAACTGAACTCAATTCCGGAAAAAGCGTTTAAAAATGTTTTGATGATTGGATTATTCGTTAGCGTAAGTGTATCGTATCTGAAGGAGCATCTTTGAAGGCGATAAAATAAATTTGGATGAATAACTAACATTTTGTGTATTACTGATCTTTTCCCGGTACTTTCTTGGCAGAGTAGTACATACATTATAATCACGACTATTATCCCCGAAGGGTTACTCAGAGACTAGGCAATGAGGACAGCCAAAGCAGTCCTCTACCGTAATCCACTTTTCACCAAATAGCGACTATATATTATATTTTGCTTACTATCCATTCAGGACGTCTTTTAACTATGGATAATAATGGTAATCCATGAACGCCTCGGTGGCCGTGTGGTCAACCGCTTGGCTCGTTATCCGGAGGTCCCGGTTAATTTTTTTTTTCATACGTTACTTAAGTCATTATGTAAGCGCTGCGTCATTGTCAGCTGCTTTTATTCACTTCATTATACTTTTATTGTAAAGGGTAAACGTCTATAGCTCAAGACAAACCTTTGTGGTTTTTAGATGCTATTGTTAGGAAACTTTGTTATTTTGATAAATAAATAAAATTTAAAAAAAACCTGGGTCCGTCAAAGTGTGTTTTCGGATTTTTCGATGCTGCGCCCGAGTTTATGACCACCAACTTTCTTTGGGCCAGCGTGGTGGGTTTTGGTCCAATATCCCTATGTGGGTGTGGAGTAATGTAGTTAACTTACGGTGGGTAACTGGAGTTAAATGATTAGTCCGTTTACGACACTGTACAGTTTATTCACACACACACGATAGAAGGAGTACAAATAGAAAGAAGGCACAGCACAGAAGTTTATAGCGATAGAAGGCGGAAAGACATAAGCACACGAAAGGTTTATCAGTAAGCGATATTCTAAGGCTAATATCATAGGCGCGTAAGCAGTAGGAAGCGAGCGTTAAAGCGATACGGCTGGCTGCACCTGCCCGCGCGCATTCCACAGAACTACGTATAACACATAAAATCTGTTTGTCCGTGCGTGACATTTACAATTTAAAATTACATTATTGAATTATATTTAACAATACAAAGTATTTATATTAAGTACACATATATATATATATAATGTGCGTATATATTATTATTTAATTATGTATGTATGTATATAGTATGTATAACTAAAATTACAATTTACATACATTTATATAGGCTATAGGCGAACGCTACACGCAAGATCCATATCGTGATCCGTCAATATATACTGACGGATCACGATAATTATTGACGTGTAGTGTAGCGTATTGACGGATCACAATATTTATCGCAGGATTTCTGGAAATCCAGTGATCCAATGTTAGATCCAAGATCGTGATATTTATCTTGCGTGTAGTGTCGCGCGTCAATATTTATCGTGTCTAGGGTTGCCACCTTTTTTAGAATGAATAAAGTATTTTTTATTCCTCATACACGGAAAGTAGGATTGAAGTTGCCTGAGGAGCGGGTGGAAAGTAATACTTTTCTACCAACTACCAACAAAACATACAGTAATTGGAATGTAACAAAAAACAAGTTTATCTTAATGCTAAGTGCTGTCTCAATTATAGGTAGTCACGACATGCAATATCAAAATACAATCATATTTGTTGAACAGTAACTCATGTGTAGTTGTGACTTACTATTAAAATAATACTAACAACCCATCTCTTCCCATGGCTGTCGTAAAGGGCGACTACGGACTAAAGACTGCACATACATCCAACAGCATAGAGCGGCGATGGACTCGTCAAAATAATACTACCAACCCCTCTCTTCCCTTCGGTGTCGTATAAGACGACTAACGGACTAAATTCTGCACATACATCCAACAGCATAGAGCGGCGATGGGCTTCTCAAAATAATACTACCAACCTCTCGCTTCCCTTGGGTATCATAAAAGGCGACTAACGGACTAAATTCTGCACATCAAAATAAAACTACCAAACCCTCTCTTCCCTTGTGTGTAGTAAAAGCGACTAACGGGCTAAATTCTGCACATCAAAATAAAACTAAAACTACCAAAATAAAACTACCAACCCCTCTCTTCCTGTGTGTGTAGTAAAAGCGACTAACGGGCTAAAGGTTCACCACCTAAGCACATGTGCAAACTGTGCAGTAGTTTCTTGCTGAAGCGTGGACTGTGTGGGCGTGGCCTGTGTTGTCCATAGATTCAAATTATTACTAATTTTACCATTAACTTGAACTAAATATCTCAATAAAGTTGTAGATTTATGTAAAATAAAACTCACTCGTTTTTTTAGCTAATTCATGTTTTTATTTTTAGTTACTTACCATTCGTAATTAAAAGCTCAGTGTTTACCTCGGGTGAATGAAAGACTTATTTTCTCCCTCGAACTATTGCCGTTCGAGGGAGTAAATAAGCTACTTTCAGCCCTATAGGGTAACAAACCATTTACTATTTACATTTTGTTTATTTGTCCTTAAAAACGTTTTTTTGTTGCTTTTTGCAACATTTGACACATATTTGTCTTTTACGTAAATAGAGTATTTTAGCCTTAGAGCATTAATTTACTTTTTATTTACTAAAAGATTTTAGTTAGCGTACTTTATTGGTGTCGTAGCGTAGATTATAAGTACGCTTACATGAATAAGAGACAATACTCTATTTTAAAGTGCGAGTGGCAACCCTACACGTCTGCCTCGTGCAAAGTACGTAATTTTGACGCGATCCGTATTGATGGTGTAGGGTGTGCTGTGATCCAGCCCAAGATCCATCAATAAATATCACGATATTTATCACAATATTTATTGACGTGTAGGGTTCGCCATATAATTATATCGCCACATGGGAGGCCTGTGCCCAGCAGTGGGACGTTTTTATTCCGATGATGATCATAATATGTATGTGTCGCAGCATCTCTAGACTGTAGCATTATTCTTACAACTTATCACGCCATCTATTGAGCTATGTCAGATTTAATTAAACGGAAATGGCAAGTGTCTAATAGACACTTGGGTAAGGTCGATACAGCGGCGATGACATTGACAGTTGTCGCTGGCTGACAAGACAGTGACTGATGTGCGACGGGGGAGACTGCCGTTATTCTTGTTACGGGTGTGCTCACGAACGGTTGTTAGTTTGGGTCTGCGTCGCTGTATCTAACTTGCCGCGTTTCCTAAAAGTAATCTCTCTCCATCTGCTTAATCCTTAATTATTTTGTACCAAATTGTGTTGCATTGTGAAAATAGACGCCTGTACTTTATCGAGAGCCTATTATTTCAAAATCCAACGCCCCCTCCGACATTATGTATATTGAATGTGTGTCGGTACGCCAGGTGTGGACGGCTCCCAGAACGGCGGCGGGCTCCGCGCCGTGGCGGCCGGCGACTCCACGCTGCGCGAGTACCTCGAGTGCAGCGTCACCAGCGGCTCGGGCTCCGGCCTGCCGCTCATGGTGCAGCGCACGCTGGCCAAGCAGGTCACGCTGCAGGGCTGCGTCGGCAAGGTGAGCGATAGGGCTCCAAGTGCAGCTCATTAGCTAGGGCTCCAGGTGTAAGTCATGGTGCAGAGAACGTTAGCAAAGCACGTCACGCTGCAAATATGCGTTGGAAAGGTGAGCAATAGGGCTCCAGGTGTAGCTCATTAGCTAGAGCTCCTGGATGTAGCTCATGGTGCAGAGGACGCTGGCTAAGCAGGTCACTCTTCAGGGATGCGTTGGCAAGGTAAGCAATAGGGCTCCAGGTGTAGCTCATTTGCTAGGGCTCCAGGGTTAAGTCATGGTGCAGAGAACGTTAGCAAAGCACGTCACGCTGCAAAGATGCGTTGGAGCGGTGAGCAATAGGGCTCCAAGATACAGGTCAATAGCAGCTAGGACTCTCGAGCGCAGCGTCACCAGCGGCTCGGGCTCCGGGATGCCGCTCATAGTGCAGAGGACGTTAGCCAAGCAAGTCACTCTGCAGGGCTGCGTTGGCTAGGTCAGTGCTAGGGCTCCAGGTGCAGCTCATGAGCTAGGGCTCCTCGAGTGTAGCGTCACCAGCGGCTTAGGCTCCGGGCTGCCACTCATGGTGCAGAGGGCGTTAGCTAAGCAAGTCACTCCGCAATGTTTTATTTTAAAAACACCCTTTGTAGTGCCTTCAGTTGCCGCTTCCGAACCGCGATTTTGAATGACACCATCATTTTCGTTTCGATAACAGAAAGTGTTGTAACACACACTTTAATAATCTCTGGTAGTGGTTTCTAGTCGATAACTGTATTTTATCTTAATGAAACTAAGGGTGAGTTTCACCCATGAAAGTAAAACAAAACTGTCCGATCAGCTGACGACAATAGTATGGGAGGTCGTTTTTTTGTCATTTTCGACCTCATGGGTTAAAGTAACTCGCGTCCGTAGGTTTACCCACCATTAAAGAATGAATGGTGATGGATGAGAGTGTGTGATGCGGTATGGAAGTACGAGAAGGAAACTTGCGAGATCTGGAATGAAAGAGAACTAAAAATACAAATAAGGCTCTGATCTTGTTTTTTTTTTTTTTTATAACATAAGGAGGCAAACAAGCAGGCTTGTAACCTGATGGAGAGTAATCACCGCCGCCCATGGACACCCGCAACACCAGAGGAATAGCAGACGCGTTGCCGGCCTTTGACGAAGGAATAGGGTTAAGGAAGGAATAGGAATTGTTAGAGGGGGGGAGGGAATGGGCCTCCGGAACCCTCACTGGCCAGACGAAACACAACAGCACCAAGTGCCATTATTTCACGCCGGATATTCGTGAGAGAGTGGTATTACGCCGGGCGAGCCGGCCCAATGCGTGTGGCTCTACCACTCAGTCAGTGTCACCCATTTAGCACCACCGAGAGGTCACGTGTAGGGTCTCAAGGGTAAACCTACGGACGCGAGTAACTTTAACCCCCTTTGTTGGAGGAAGTATTAAAAAAATATATGTGGTTAGTGGTTTCTTGTCAATAAATGTTTGTTATCTATCTGTATGTTATCTCGCCAGGGCCGCTACGGCGAGGTGTGGCGCGCCAGCTGGTACGCCGACAGCGTGGCGGTGAAGATCTTCTTCTCGCGCGACGAGGCCAGCTGGCGGCGCGAGACGGAGGTGTACTCCACCGTGCTGCTGCGCCACGACAACATACTCGGCTACATCGGCAGCGACTGCACCAGCCGCGGCGGCTGCACGCAGGTGCGTACACACGTACACATACACACATAGACGACATACTCGGCTACATCGGCAGCGACTGCACCAGCCGCGGCGGCTGCACGCAGGTGCGTACACACGTACACATACACACATAGACGACATACTCGGCTACATCGGCAGCGACTGCACCAGCCGCGGCGGCTGCACGCAGATGCGTACACACGTACACATACACACATAGACGACATACTCGGCTACATCGGCAGCGACTGCACCAGCCGCGGCGGCTGCACGCAGATGCGTACACACGTACACATACATACGTACACACATACACATACACACATAGACAACATACTCGGCTACATCGGCAGCGACTGCACCAGCCGCGGCGGCTGCACGCAGGTGCGTACACACGTACACATACACACATAGACGACATACTCGGCTACATCGGCAGCGACTGCACCAGCCGCGGCGGCTGCACGCAGGTGCGTACACACGTACACATACACACGTACACACATACACATACACACATAGACGACATACTCGGCTACATCGGCAGCGACTGCACCAGCCGCGGCGGCTGCACGCAGGTACGTACACACGTACACATACACACATACACATACACACATAGACGACATACTCGGCTACATCGGCAGCGACTGCACCAGCCGCGGCGGCTGCACGCAGGTGCGTACACACGTACACATACACACATACACATACACACATAGACAACATACTCGGCTACATCGGCAGCGACTGCACCAGTCGCGGCGGCTGCACGCAGGTGCGTACACACGTACACATACACACATACACACATAGACAACATACTCGGCTACATCGGCAGCGACTGCACCAGCCGCGGCGGCTGCACGCAGGTGCGTACACACGTACACATACACACATACACATACACACATAGACAACATACTCGGCTACATCGGCAGCGACTGCACCAGCCGCGGCGGCTGCACGCAGATGCGTACACACGTACACATACATACGTACACACATACACATACACACATAGACAACATACTCGGCTACATCGGCAGCGACTGCACCAGCCGCGGCGGCTGCACGCAGGTGCGTACACACGTACACATACACACGTACACACATACACATACACACATAGACAACATACTCCGCTACATCGGCAGCGACTGCACCAGCCGCGGCGGCTGCACGCAGGTGCGTACACACGTACACATACACACGTACACACATACACATACACACATAGACAACATACTCCGCTACATCGGCAGCGACTGCACCAGCCGCGGCGGCTGCACGCAGGTGCGTACACACGTACACATACACACGTACACACATACACATACACACATAGACAACATACTCCGCTACATCGGCAGCGACTGCACCAGCCGCGGCGGCTGCACGCAGGTGCGTACACACGTACACATACACACGTACACATACACACATAGACAACATACTCCGCTACATCGGCAGCGACTGCACCAGCCGCGGCGGCTGCACGCAGGTGCGTACACACGTACACATACAACAACATACTGGGATACATATGAAGAGCACAGGGAAGGAACGATCAAAGTCACCCTAAAACTGCTTTGAGTTAACCCCGCGTATGGCAAGCGCCATTTTGCCAATATGGCCGCATCTGAATGAATGAATGAATATAAATGAAAGTATATGAAAGTATGAATTCACAAGATTCTGCCGTGATGGACATATTAGGAAAATGGCAAATAAATTGTGACCCTTTGTGCTTGTTTCTGTGTTTCAAGCGAATAAATGGTAATTAATAATTATATTTACGCTAATTGAAATGTTTGATTGTCTATTTTGTATTGCTAAAGGTATTTTAAATTAATTATTGATATAAATAATTGTAGGTATATAGAAATTCTATTATTATGATATATTCTACTAATTCTAATTTATTTTTTATGTTAATGTTTCAACTAAAATATTATGATTAAGATTAAGCATGACGATAAAAAAAAATTAGCTTATCGATAATTCGATAAAACATGCAAGTGCTGTAAATATTACATTAAGAACCAAAAATGTACCATGTTTTCTGCAAATAAAAAATCTTTATCTTTATCTGTCACTCTACTTCCGTATTACTTCCTGTTTATATCCGGTCTAGGTTTATTGACAATTTCCATGAAATTTGTTATGGAGACCTTATTAAAAATGTATAGTACTGGAATCATTATTAAATAAGCTATCTGGCGATGTATAATAAAGTGTAGTTTGATGCTACCATTAAATTGCGAAAAAAAGGTGAAGTACTTTTTAAATCGACTCAAGTTGGGCAGGTTTGCGCAAGTGGCCATACAAGGGGTTAATACCGCCATCTAGTTCGTAAGACGCTAAGCTTGCCTGTCGCTAGGCATGAAATGAATATAAACGTACAAAGTCCCGATAAATCACGTTTTATTTTTTTTCTTGTGATAACAAAACGTTGGAAAATATATTTTTTCTCGTGTTATGATGATATTTGTTAACTCAACTGAGCATGTGTTCACCCCCCAGCTGTGGCTGATCACGCACTACCACCCGCTGGGCTCGCTGTACGAGCACCTGGGGCGTGGTACGCTGTCGCGCCAGCAGATGCTGCTGCTGCTGCTGTCGGCGGTCAACGGGCTGCTGCATCTGCACACGGAGATACACGGCACGCAGGTGGGTCACACTCAACGCGTATTTATACAATACACTTATTTAATAAGCACTTTGATTCGTCCAAAACATGTTATGTGCCAAAAAGTTGGATGTGGAAATTAACTACCTACTTTGACTTTTTTTGCAAAAGTAATTATTTTACATTTAGTACGGTTTAACTGCAATTTGAGAAACTCAATTCAACGCAATATTGAGAAAACTGGTCCAGTTCCTCCTGAAATGCTATACACTCGACGCTCCGATATATTAACTTTGTTTAAACCAAAATTATATCGTCTTTGCTTAAACTAATCGACAGCGGTGTGTTTATAAAATATATATAACCGATCCCAAGAAATTTCTTTTTGTAGGGCTGTTGTTTTGGTTTGTTTGGTATAGAAAACTCACACTTATTTCACATGCGACTATGATTGTTTTTCTCAATTTTATAAATGTTTTCATGTTGTTTCTAGTAGTAGTAGTTGCTAGTGTGTAAAAAACATTGTGTATACTTGTTTTATACTTTGTGTATCTGAGGGGTGGGAACCTGGTGTCCTGGTGATGTACAGGCATTTTTCTGCCTAGCTTAGGCACCAGTCTCCTACAAAGTATTAACCCTAACATTAATTTATTTTTACAAAATGTAACTAGCAATAAGACTATGCTTTGTTGGAGAAATAAAATTATTATTATTATTATTATTATATTTTAAGGTCGTCTGCGTATAAAAGATAATATGATTCGTGTTCTTGAAACATCTCCTTATGTCATTTAATAAAGAGAAGAAATAGTAAAGGACCCAGTATAGAGCCTTGAGAAACTCTTAAAGTTTCAATTATTTCTTCTGTGGAAATATAACCATCCAAGACCATCCTTTGGAACCTTTTAAAAAAAGAGGAGAACTAGACTACCGTGAATGCCATTGTATTCAACTTTCTGTAACAGTAAGCATGATCCATCTTATCGAAGGCCTTGCAGAATTCGACGTAAACAGTATCCGTTTGACGTCTTAAGGTGCGTTTCCACTGAGACGGAGCTGAGCGGAGCGGAGCTGAATTGACCAATCACGATGCTCGAAATCTTGTGGAGCGGAGATTTCGCCCATCGTTATTAGTCAATTCAGCTCAGCTCCGCCAAGTGGAAACCCGGCCTTACATCCATATTCTCAATTTAAAAAAAATAGTATACAGTGCAAGGTTAGTTAGGTTAAGAAAAGGCCTTTACCCAGCAGTGGGCGTAACCGGCTGATTAGATAGATAGATAAGGTTAGTAACAGTGAAGCGATGTTTTACAAAACCATATAGTTCGAGAATTATGACGCGATGAAGCCTGAGATATGATAGTATTGTGGATATCTCTATATTATGATATTATTTTTCTAAAATCTTCGAGAAAGTGAAAAGCAATGAAATTGGGCGGTATTTGCGCCCGTGAAAATACAGGCCGTATAGTAGTCGTACAATTATTTTTATAGTAGTTTACGCTCTTGATCAGACTTTCTTCAAATCAAATTATTTATTTGCTCAAATATTGTGTACAGTCAATATGTTACATTCATAAAATAATAGATCTACAATATTTTTACCTTATTAACGTAGGCGTGTAAATATTTACATTATAAATGTCGACTCGAAACTCTAAAACACACAAATAAAATTAAAAAATTGTGATTTCATTCCGTCATCCGTGAATCTATTCCGGAGAAGAATTTTGACACCCCGTAAGGCTGCCTGTCCATTGAAGTGAAGCGAGGCTGCGGTGCGGAGAAGCGAAGAAATATTAACCAATAGGATTGTCCACTGGAGTGGAGAGGAGATTTAATGCTTTTAGTTAATATTTCTCCGCTTCTCCGCACCGCAGCCTCGCTCCGCTTCAATGGACAGGCAGCCCAATAGCCATAGTAATAAATTGAATTCGCGTATAATGACGTATGCCAGAATAGCACCTGAATTGTCTGGATTTGTATCAGCGCAAGCAATATCCGAATTCGGACTGAGTTTTCTAGATTGGTATTCGTACGGGTCCGGAGCGGATTCGTATCGGACGTAGTGCGGAACCGTTCTTGTAAAGTTGTTTGTGAGGGTGCGACAATCAAACAAGGAGTTCAAACAATGACCGTTTTATTCATGCATCGCACATACCACTTTAGTTATCAAAGTACCCTCTTAACATTTATCAAAGGACATACAACTACCTGACAGTTCTAAGTCGTTGTGTTGTTCAATTATTGACACGTAATTGTTTTTAATATTAGGGTAAGCCGGGCATCGCCCACCGCGACATCAAGTCCAAGAACATCCTGGTGAAAGCCAACGGCGAGTGCTGCATCGCGGACCTGGGGCTGGCCGTGACGCGCGCGCACCTCTCGCCGCGCCCCGACCCGCGCCAGGGCACCAAGCGCTACATGAGCCCCGAGGCGCTGGACCTCAGGTAAGTCAAACACTATTGGCTTCTCGACAGTGGTAACAATAAAATAACAAATATGTCGGAAATGGTAGTTTATGATTTAACCATAATTATCCATTAATTATTTCTTAATAAGATAATTTGTAAATAATTTATTTTTACAAAAGAAATTTGCGATTTTGTATCTGTGGATTACAAGACCCGAAACAGGGGCGGCCATGATTGAGCTTCATGTGACGTCACATTTCACAAAATTGTCAAAAACTATCTGTCAGGTTTCAAGATAAGTTTCTATATTTATTAAAATGTGTTACAGATACAGAGCAAAATGTCACGTGACCAACCGTTTTCGCACAAAATTTGAAATCAGTTTTTTTTTCTGTTATATAAAGGTTTTTTCTAGAAAGAAAATATTGCACGGGGTATAAAATAAGCGTTTGTAACTTATTAAATACTTTTTTCACTCCTCTTGCTCAAAAAGACCGTCATTGTAGCGTTCTAGAGCGGGGCTAAAATAGCTTTTCTCGCCCTAGGGGAAAAAGGAATTTTTTTTTTAAATTTTCGTCTGTCACATGACAATGAGCCTACAAAAACGAAAAAGTATGTAGTCTTATGTAGAATAATCATGAATAAAGCCTCGACTTATTACTGTTTACTTATATCAACAATTTTTTTGAGATAACACAGACCACGCTTCAGCAAGAAAAAACTGCACAGTCTGCACATGTGCTTAGGTGGTGAGCCTTTAGCCCGTTAGTCGCTTTTACGATACCCAAGGGAAGAGAGGTGTTGGTAGTATTATTTTGATGAGCCCATCGCTGCTCTATGCTGTTGGATGTATGTGCAGTCTTTAGTCCGTTAGTCCCCTTTTACCAAATCGAAGAAAAGTGAAGGGTTGGTAATATTATTTTGATGAGCCCATCGCCGCTTCATGCTGTTGGATGTATGAGCAGTCTTTAGTCCATTAGTCGCCTTTTACGACACCGAAGAGAAGAGAGAGGTTGGTAGTATTAATTTGATGAGCCCATCGTCGCTCTATGCTGTTGGATGTATGTGCAGTCTTTAGTCCGTTAGTCCCCTTTTACCAAATCGAAGAAAAGTGAAGGGTTGGTAATATTATTTTGATGAGCCCATCGCCGCTCTATGCTGTTGGATCTATGTGCAGTCTTTAGTCCGTTAGTCCCCTTTTACCAAATCGAAGAAAAGTGAAGGGTTGGTAATATTAATTTGATGAGCCCATCGCCGCTCTTTGCTGTTGGATGTATGTGCAGTCTTTAGTCCGTTAGTCGCCTTTGACGACACCCAAGGGAAGAGATGGAAAGACTGCATATATCTACTATCCAACAGCATAGAGCGGCGATGGGCCCATCAAAATAATACTACCAACCATTCTCTTCCCTTGGGTGTCGTTAAAGCAACTAATGGGTTAATTTTAAATAAAATAAACCAATTCATATTGTATTAGATTGTTTTATTTTCTCGCATTCGTAGTGAAAAGCAGAGTGTAACACTCGGCGCTAAAAGCCCATTAAAACTCGGTTTCTATTTACTCCCTCGCTAAAGCTCGGGAGTAAAACTACCTCGTATATAATGGGTCATTTTAGCCCCTTGTATAACAATCTACTATTTCATCATTGTAGCGTTCTAAAGCGAGGCTAAAATAGCTTTTCTTGCCCTAGGGGCTAAAGTATTTTTTTTTTAATTTTGTCTGTCACATGACAATGAGCCTACAAAAACGAAAAAGTATTTAGTCCTAAGTAGAATAATCATGAATAAAGACTCGATTTATTACTGTTTACTTTAAATCAACAACTTTTTTGAGATAGTTATTATTAGAGTTTATGGTAAAATTAGTAATCATTTGTATCTATGGACAACACAGACCACGCCCATACAGTCCACGCTTCAGCAAGAAACAACTGCACAGTCTGCACATGTGCGTAGGTGGTGAGTCTTTAGCCCGTTAGTCGCTTTTACGACACCCAAGGGAAGAAAGGGGTTGGTAGTATTATTTTGATGAGCCCATCGCCGCTCTATGCTTGTTGTATGTATGTGCAGTCTTTAGTCCATTAGTCGCCTTTTACGAGACCAAGGGAAGGTTGGTAGTATTATTTTGATGATCCCATCGCCGCTCTATGCTTTTGGATGTATGCGCAGTCTTTAGTCCATTAGTCGCCTTTTACAACACCGAAGAGAAGAGAGGGGTTGGTAGTATTAATTTAATGAGCCCATCGTCGCTCTTGCTGTTGGATGTATGTGCAGTCTTTAGTCTATTAGTCGCCTTTTACGAGACCCAAGGGAAGGGAGGGGTTGGTAGTATTATTTTGATGAGCCCATCACCGCTCTATGCTGTTGGATAAATGCGCAGTCTTTAGTCCATTAGTCGCCTTTTACGACACCGAAGAGAAGAGAGGGGTTGGTAGTATTATTTTGATGAGCCCATCGCCGCTATATGCTGTTGGATGTATGCGCAGTCTTTAGTCCGTTAGTCGCTTTTTACGACACCGAAGGGAAGGGAGGGGTTGGTAGTATTATTTTGATGAGCCCATCACCGCTCTATGCTGTTGGATAAATGCGCAGTCTTTAGTCCATTAGTCGCCTTTTACGATACCGAAGAGAAGAGAGGGGTTGGTAGTATTATTTTGATGAGCCCATCGCCGCTCTATAATGTTGGACGTATGTGCAGTCTTTAGTTCGTTAGTCGCCTTTTATGACACCAAAGAAAAGAGTGGGGTTGGTAGTATTATTTTGATGAGCCCATCGCCGCTCTATGGTGTACTGTTGAATGTATGTGCAGTCTTTAGTCCGTTAGTCGCCTTTTACGACACCACTCAAGGGAAGAAAGGGGTTGGTAGTATTATTTTGATGAGCCCATCACCGCTCTATGCTGTTGGATAAATGCGCAGTCTTTAGTCCATTAGTCGCCTTTTACGATACCGAAGAGAAGAGAGGGGTTGGTAGTATTATTTTGATGAGCCCATCGCCGCTCTATAATGTTGGACGTATGTGCAGTCTTTAGTCCGTTAGTCGCCTTTTATGACACCAAAGAAAAGAGTGGGGTTGGTAGTATTATTTTGATGAGCCCATCGCCGCTCTATGGTGTACTGTTGAATGTATGTGCAGTCTTTAGTCCGTTAGTCGCCTTTTACGACACCACTCAAGGGAAGAAAGGGGTTGGTAGTATTATTTTGATGAGCCCATCGCCGCTCTATATTGTTGGACGTATGTGCAGTCTTTAGTCTATTTAGTCGCCTTTTACGACACCCAAGGGAAGAGAGGTGTTGGTAGTATTATTTTAATAAGCCCATCGCCGCTCTATGCTGTTGGACGTATGTGTAGTCTTAAGTCCGTTATTCGCCTTTTATGACACCGAAGGAAAGAGAGGGGTTTGTAGTATTATTTTGATAAGCTCATCGCCGCTCTATGCTGTTGGATGTATGTGCAGTCTTTAGTCCGTTAGTCGCTTTTTACGACACCGAAGAAAAGAGAGGGGTTGGTAGTATTATTTTGATGAGCCCATCGCCGCTCTATGCTGTTGAATGTTTGTGCAGTCTTTAGTCCGTTAGTCGCATTTTACGACACCGAAGAAAAGAAAGGGGTTGGTAGAATTATTTTGATGAGCCTATCGCCGCTCTATGCTGTTGAATGTATGTGCAGTCTTTAGTCCGTTAGTCGCCTTTTACGACACCCAAGGAAAGAAAGGGGTTGGTAGTATTATTTCTATGAGCCATCGCCGCTTTGTTCTGTAGGATGTATGTTCAGTCTTTAGTCCGTTAGTCGCCTTTTACGACACCAAGGGGAAGAAAGGGGTTGGTAGAATTATTTTGATGAGCCTATCGCCGCTCTATGCTGTTGAATGTTTGCGCAGTCTTTAGTCCGTTAGTCGCATTTTACCACACCGAAGAAAAGAAAGGGGTTGGTAGAATTATTTTAATGAACCTATCGCCGCTCTATGCTGTTGAATGTATGTGCAGTCTTTAGTCCGTTAGTCGCCTTTTACGACACCCAAGGAAAGAAAGGGGTTGGTAGTATTATTTCAATGAGCCATCGCCGCTTTGTTCTGTAGGATGTATGTTCAGTCTTTAGTTCGTTAGTCGCCTTTTACGACACCCAAGGGAAGAGATGGGTTGTTAGTATTATTTTAATAATAAGTAATAACTACACCTGTCAGAAAAACGATTCTCCCTAGGGCGGTAATACTACCAACCCCTTTCTTTCCTTGGAGCAGACTAAAGACTGCACATATTACATTCTAGAGCAAAGAGCGGCTATGGGCTCATCAAAATAATACTACCAATCCGTCTCTTCCCTTCGGTGTCGTAAAAGGCGACTAACGGACTAAAGACTGCACATACTAGGGGCTGCAGTCCCGGTACTGTGGAGAAAACTGGATTCCCGGTACTGCGCTAACTCTGGTACCGGGAAAACCGGAAAATTTCGGTACTTTTCGGTACTGAGATTTTTTTAACCCAGATGTAACTAACGTTTGATATATGGATCATTGAAAAATTGTTTTGTGAATTATTGTTGTACTAGCTGTGGAATCACTTTGTCAAATGGAATTGGTTAGAGATCATCCAAGTCAATGGATTATCATGAGTGTTCTAAGGTCAGTAAATAATATAAATTCGTCCAATCCAAGACCGTTCAAACGGCGCTAGACTCCCTTCTCCAACGGATCCCCTCGGCCGAGATTGTGGTATTGGGAGACTTCAATGCCCACCACGTCGAATGGCTTGGTTCACGCACAACTGACCACGCGGGTAGCCCTGTTCATGACCTCGCTTTGGCCTACAGTCTGTCCCAATTGGTAACCCTACGCGGGTTCCAGATGTGGAGAGCCATGCACCTCCCTTATTGGACCTTCTGCTAACCCCGCACCCAGACAGCTATCAAGTTTCTGTTGATGCACCACTATGCTCATTAGACCACTGTCTGATTCGTAGCACTGTGCCTCTCACAGAAACTTCAAAAACGTCGAGTCTGGCATTATAGGTAAGCGGACTGGGATGGATGCAAAGTTTCTTTGTTTCCTACCCGTGGTGGCGAGTTTGCTTCTCGTTGGATGATCTTGATGTCGCCGCCGACTCTGTCGTTGATGTGATACTGCAGGGAATGGAACTTTTAAATCCAAACTCTGTGGTTTCCATTGGCGGCCGGTCCCAACCATGGTTTGAAAAGGAAGTAGAAATTATGTTTGAGAGGAAAACGAGAAATCCGCACGTCGCACATGTCGTGGTCAAGGTGAATCCCCGGATATGGCTGCAACTGACAGGCGGGGACTCTTCATCAACAATGGGGAAGCTCCAAAGTGGAGGATCAGTCCCCGCTGATCCAGTGTTCCCGCTGCTTGGGCTACGGCCACATCAAGCGGGTCTGTGAGGAGCAGCTGGACAGCTGCAGCCACTGTGGGGGCAACCATCTGTATGCGACGTGCGAAAAGAAGGACAGTCCCCCCGGCTGCCTCAATTGCACGAGAGCCAGCCTTGAAGATAAGGGCCACAATACCTTCAGTGTGGCCCATAAGGGCTAAATGGGACCGGCTGGCTCGCTCTAAAGTAGCGTACATGTGCTAAGGGCCCCGCGTCAATTCCGAAACAGAGAGGGAACAGTAGAAAGGTGCTAAATACCAGGGACGGCATTACCATCCGCCCAAGGGAGTCGGCGCACACTGCGGCTTTTACCCAGGGATCTTGGAATTGGGTGAGGACGAGGACCACAGGGTGACGAGAAAGAGTGCAGCCAAAGCGAAGGGAGGTAATAAAGATGGTCTTTACGATCCTCCATTCGTGGAGGCTGCACTTTCTCACGGGATTGGCTTGTCCAAACCCCGTAAAGACCCCAAGTAGAAATGATTCTATGGCCAAAACATGCGCGGCCGCAGTGATCACCAAACCCCCCCTTGTCCCTTGTATCAAAGTAGAAACACGACACATTTAAAGGTACACAAAACGTAAAAGTACACTAATTAAGTAAAGACAACGAAAAGGGAAAAGCAAAAATAGACATTTATAAATATGGTAATAATGAAATAGGACTTAATTAGTAAAGCAAAGACCACACAGTTATGTGGCAGGATTTAATCACATGAGGGTTAGTAATAGAAGAGATAAAAATATAGGAGAGACCAAAAGAAGGAACAATGTTAAGAGTACGAAATATAATTACTTAATAAAATTAGTAAAGAATAAGTAGGTGAATAAAATTAAAGTAATAAAAGAGTAAATCAAAAATGTTATATTTAGATAATAAGGAAAACAGATATGCTTAGGACAGTATAAATAAATGTATTAGTAATTATAAAAATGTATCAGTACTTATATAACAAAGATATGTAAAAACAAATGAAAAAAGAATGTATAGTAATAAGAAAATGTATTGCAAAAAGAAAAAAAAGAAATTAAAACAAAATAAAAGAGGAAAAAAAATTTTTAAAAATTATATTGTAGCTCCTCAAGCTCTAAGTGTACAATAAGAAATATTAAAAGAAAAGAAGTAAAATGCAATACTAAGTATAGAGAACATTAATTAGTTGTAAGATAGTAATGCTAATGAGAAAGAAATGTAATAGAAATAAGAAAACAAGATTGTATAAAACAAAATAGAAATAAAAATAAAAGAGATGTAAAGGAAAATAATAGAATAGTAATAATATAGTCAACATATTATTATATTAACTGTAAGTAATATGAATAAGAGAAAACTATAAGTATTGTAAAAATAAATTAGTGATAAAATAAGAGATGTAAAGTAGAATTAAAAAAAAGAATACAAGAAACAGTGTAGAGCTCTTCAAGCTCAGGTTTGCTAACCCCAAATAGACTAGCAAGAAAAGAGAATTACAAGCAAAAAAAGTCCTGCAAAAAAGCGGGGAGCAATGTATTAAATGATAAAATTTTAAAAAAAAACATGGTTTGGACGCCACTGCAAAATGGCGTCTCGACAAAAGCGACAACATTACCAAAGGATCAAAACACCAGTGCGCTCAGAAAGGGGTATTACTTTGCCGCCAGGTACTTTAAGGACATTGCCAATGCGAAGTCAGCATTCATAAGTGGAATTGGCGAGAGGCTAGTGCGTCTTCCTTCGGGTACGCGTGCGTTCTGGTCTCTCGCCAAAGCTATCTTAGGGAATTTTTGTCAGCCGTCCCTACCACCATTGCACAATACCGATGACTGCCTGGTCCATACTACTAAGGAGAAAGCCGGCCTCTTGGGCACTCTTTTCGCATCAAACTCGACCTTGGACGATGGGGAAAACTCTCTACCAACCATACCGCATTGCGCTTGTTCAATGCCATACGTCCGGTTCCTACAAAGGTCAGTTCGTAATAATATATATTACGAACTGACCTTTGTAGGAATTTTGAAGTTGTATTTATCGTTTTTATCGAAATAGGATAATAAATTCATTATATAATCTTTATTCCTCATGAAGTAACAATTACTCTGGTATGAATTTGCTCAATAATATTATCGTAGATAGGAGATATTTCCAGTTAACTTATAGCGATTTTCGAAGTTTTTTGGTTTAGAATAAGATTTTTTTCCTATATAAAATCAAAGATATCTAAAAATTCCGAGGCCGCTACGCACTATTCGACTATATAAGAGATAACATTATAATTTTTTATTTCACTTGTTTAGAACAGTAGTTCAATCGATGAGCTCAAAAAAGTGCCTTCGCGCACTTTATGAAAATATTTCTCTGCAATTTTGGGTTTAATTAAAAAATTAAGAAAAATTTACAAGAAGCGAGGCCGCTACGCACTATTCCAATAGCTATTCTACACTATTCAATAAGTCATAATTGTTAATGTATTTTTGTTTCTGAGATCCATAACGCCAAAATTGGCCATTTTAAGCAAAAACACAGTCGAGATGTAATAGGCCTCTTAAGTCATGTCTCAAATTGGGGCCGACATAACCTAGTCCACTTTAACCCCTCCAAAACACAAGTTTGCGCATTTACCGCAAAAAACATCCCTTTGTCGTACTACTGATCTTTGAGGGAGGTCTCCTTGATACCAATCCGACTATTGGAATCCTTGGCGTCGATATTTCGAGTGACATTCAGTTTCGAGGTCAGAGGAAGGTAAAGCTAGGCTAATATTGGCGTAATTTTAAGTTATAAGAAAAGTACTGAAAGTACCGAATTTCCCGAGAAACGAATTCTCAGTACCGGTACTGCGTAACAAGTCAATTTCCCGGGAAAAACCGGGAAAAATCGGTACCGGGAATTCCCGGGAGCATGCCCTAGCACATACATTCAACAGCATAGAGTGGCGATGGGCTCATCAAAATAATACTACCAATTCCTCTTTTCCCTTTGGTGTCTTAAAAGCGACTAACGGACTAAAGACTGCGCGTCATAGAACCAACAGCATGGAGCGGCGATGGGCTCATCAAAATAATACTAAGTACAAAAAGTGCGCGGCAAAGATAATTGCGGCGCACAAACTTATTAGGTACTGCCCGCTAAATTTTTTTTATAGGAAACACCACCTTTTGGTGCACTTAAAAGCGAACCAAGTCGTCCTTTTCGAATAGATGTAATGAAAAAGCTAGTATGTACCTAAAATGAATTTCGGCTAACGTCTGTCTTGGCATCCACAATCCACAATACACCGTAGACGCGCATGACTCGGTGATGCTCATATAAAATAGGCAGTGTTACAGAACATAATACTTATTCCCTCTGCAATTCACTAGTCATTGAACTATTCTTAGCAGTACCGTAAATTTCCGCTAGACGGCGGCACCATCGGCAAAAGAATATGCGAGCTTCGAATCGTCAAGGTCACCCAGGCCTCTTAAGGCCTTAAGAGCCATTTTTGTTACACATAAATCAAATTTTAGACACTTGTGACACAAGAGTCATTCCCCCCTAGCATGGACCCGGCGTGCTTCGAATCCTTCCTATAATGCGACGTGTACGCCTTCGCCTTAGTCGCCTGGAAGTTAACATTGCCTCTATTACACATTTGTTACATATAAAATCGACCATAAACACTTATGACATAAGAGCTATTTTTGTTACACATGAAACCGACCTTAGACATTTATGACATAGCCATTCTTGTTATACACAAAACCGACTTTAGGTACTTGTGACATAAGATGTATTCCCCCCAGCATGGACCCGGCGTGCTTCGAATCGTTCCTGCAGTGCGACGTGTACGCGTTCGCGCTGGTGGCGTGGGAGGTGGCGCGGCGCGTGCGGCCCGCGGCGGAGCACCGGCCGCCGTACCACGAGCTGGCGGCCGGGGACCCCAGCTACGACGACATGCGCAAGATCGTGTGCACCGACGGCTACCGCCCGCCCGCAGTGGACTCCGACCATCCGGTCAGTGGATTCATCGTTGTATGAGCAGTTTCAGAAAAACGTGTACACCCCCCCCCCCCACCACTTTCAATTTCAAATTTCAAAATCATCAATTTAGGCTACAATAAGCTCCCAAGTAGCAAAATGTGGTCTTGTAGTGGTTCCGGAGCCAGGTCTATAACAGGCTAGTAAAAGTTTATAACCACGGAAAAGAGCCCATTTTATACGCGTACTTTTGCTAATAAAACACTCATAGTAGACTTTGCGAGCACCACTTAGACCAATAATACACTTATAGTTGGACTACGCAGAACTATCTGCTCCCGCGAAGCCAACTATGAGCATCTAATAGAACCAGACACCACGACTTAAGCCCTTAATACACTTATAATTAGACTCCGGAGAACCATTTGCTCCCGCGAAGCTCACTATGAGCATTTAATAGAACCAGGCAGACTTGAACGTACTCCGCATTTATATTACTAGCTGCTTCAAACATTTGTGAATAGATGTTTTGTTGTGCAGTTGTGGAGAAAAAATGAAAATAAAAGTAACTTTATCTATTTTATAAAATAAGTATTAAAAAGTATTTTGCACGTAATATTATACTTGCATACATGATTGCACGGCAAACGCGTATGTATTTTCGGTGAAGTATATTGTGTATTACATCTCAATTTTTGTTGGCCTTTTGAACATGGCGTATTAACTAAGTTGTGTTTAAAAATAATATTAGTCCTAACAGCATTGTCGCGCCATATTGCGATGAAATAGGGTTCCGTATACAAATGTCTTATGCTTAATTTTAATAACTAAGAGTTTATTATTTTTATGTTTTAGTTGTGACTTTGGTCGAACTATCATGGTCATATTTCCATTTGTTTATATCAATTTTTGTAATAATTTAATAAAAACCCAATGACTCAAAACAAATCAAAATGACCGTGAAGATGCTAGAAATATTAAAAGCAATTGTCTTCTTAAATGGACTTCACGAAGATATCTTTGGACACTAATAGTTTTACAAGAAACCTTTTCAAAGAAATTAAGACTATAACAGCATTCGAGAGTCCACAATAATACCAAGTACACTTACTCTTAGAAGAAACCACTGTAGAACTAACTCACTTATAAATGGCACAAAAAGTTGACTTATACACTCCTATAAGGTCAAGTAGCAAGTGCAAATGGTTTTAGTCTATAACATACTATTACTGGCGTATGACACTTATAGCGGATTTATAATTACTTCTTGTAGGCGATTATAAGTGTAACTTATTGGAGCAAGTTTTCTCAAGTATATTTACACCTATGAAACACTTTTATAGGCCATCTTAGCCTTTACTGCGCCTATAATTTCGTTCTATACACGACTATAAGTCAACTTATAAGAAAAGGTGTACTATAAACCCAAACGAGCTCCGAGTAACCTGTTATAAGCTTGGTAGTAAAACCTGGAACCACTAAAAGAGAGGTACTAGTGCTGTAAGCCTGTAAACTGTGCACTACAGGAGAACTTTGTTACTTAGGCTATGCCATCGGTTCGTAACGTAAGTCCCCTGCCTATGAGGCGGGAGGCTTGTACTTAGCAAGAGCATTTCTTTTCTCCCCTCTTTTACAGCGTCAATACAAATTGGAAAATGCCCTCCATATCATAGAAGGACATTTTCCATTACAAGATAAAAACATTTAATACGATTACAAGACAACACAACACATACAAAATAATATCCAATAACAAAAAACATATTGCTCAATTTAAAATAAAATGAAAAATGTCTTACAATATCTTAGAAACAAGAAAAAGAAAGACTATTTCTACTACAAATAGAAAATAAGATTGCAAGAGCAGACCAGCCTCTACAGGCGGCCTGTGTCTGTATGGCACTGCTGATAAAGGCTATCATACCAGCGTAAAATTAATTATACTCTGATTTTTAGGGTTCCGTAGCCAAATGGCAAGAAACGGAAACCTTATCACAGAATAAATAATAGTACTACGTACAGAAGTTGTAGAAAGCCGCCGTTTTAATAACCTACAATATTAGATAGGCACCGTGTGCATTCAAAATAGCAACTTATCGCTCTACGCGGAGAGTAGTTAATACTTTGTGGTGCGTTTTGTACCGAACGTACCTACGCCGTCGACTCGTGTGTTAGGGATGACAGCAAATAGACTAAATAAACATCTACGCAACCTTAGTAAGTAATTTATTCTGTGATTGCACACCAAGTAAAATGTGGTTCTGTAAGTTACTTACTTACCTATTTACCTATTTAACAAACAAGCACTCAAAGTCTTAGAAACAAGCAAACACTGCACGATATGACGAGTTGAAGATATAACGAAAACAAAACGGAAACTACATTATATTACGTTATATATATTCTATTACCCACATCATGAAAAGTACTTTCGATTTTAATTCTTACGAACTCACTATAAATATAAGTTATGCAGGTAGGTTAGGTACCTTCTACATCACAACAGTCACAGCACAGGTCACAGACTCACGATCGCACGGCAAAATAATTTACATAAATAAGTAATGACATACCTACCTACCTTTACTTTCGTATTACCTACCTATTTGGTCTGTAAACTAAATTAAGTTTAAAATAAATAAAATATAATTAATAGGTACCTTCCAGAATCTAACGGTAACGTAAAAAAAGATAACTTCGAATCTTTCTGTTTATTTCGACAGCCTTTCACACAACAATTATTATTATTACACCATTATTACGGAACTTGTAGATTAAATGATATCGGAGAGGAGGAGGATATTTTTAAACAAATCGAAATTGCGATCTGAGTCCACTTCAAACTATGCCTGTGGGCTGTGCGTGTGCTCGAAAGCGCGCTGGGGCCCTGAGTCCCCGACCGATTTACAACGCCGCGGTGTCGCGCGCTGTAGGTGCATTTCGCGGTAGGTATGACGGAGTGCAAGATGCCTGCCCTTATGGATTCGTCATGTCTGTCTGTCTGTCCGTCCGTATGTCACAGCCACTTTTTTCTGTAACTATAAGAACTATACTGATGAAACTTGGTAAGTAGATGTATTCTGTGAACCGCATTAAGATTTTCACACAAAAGTAGAAAAAAAAACAATAAATTTTGGGGGTTCCCCATACTTAGAACTGAAACTCAAAAAAATTTTTTTTTTCAGAGACTTGTTTTTGCAGTCCTCATTGCCTAACTAACTAACCCTTCTAACTGACTACCCTTCGGGGATAATAGTCGTGATTATTTAAAGAACTTTATTTTTACTATTTCATTTTATTGTTTATTATTATTTTTATTTTTAATTGAAATATTTTAAAGGACATCATTTTTTTTTGGCCTTTTATGAAACTGCCGGCCAACAAAAAAGAAATGGTACGTATCAAGGACCGGAACCGCTTACCAAATAAGGGGTTTTTGATTGGGTAATTCATAGACTTGTTTTCACTAACCCTATCAATACGGTTAGCATATCGTCGACTTACCGCATCGAAAGGATAACCAAATTGATACAGTTAATTAGGGTAAGCACTAACCACATCCAAAAACCCTGTTGAAGCTAACCCTATAAAAAGGGTTTTAACGCGCACAAGCGATTCAAGCTTCTACTTGCAATGCATTAGACTTATTATTGCATAACTGTTTACGTGTGTAGCTTTCAACAGAGGCCCCCTCGCGGCGAGCGTGCTGCAAAATATCGCTTACTCATAAATAAGTTATTCGCACTAAAGTTTATTTTCGTGTGACTTGTCAATCAGTTCACGTTAAGACCTGTCGCGCGGTGCTTGCAATGCAGCTTGTTAGATTTTTACAAGATTTTAATTAGTTTCACCTGTCCGTTTGTCATCAAATCTAGCAAATTTAATTTTATCCACTTCCCGGTTACGAATTGAGCTTAAATTTTGCATGCATGTGTAAATCGCGTGACAATGCAATATTATGATGACATGGTGCTGATCTAATCATGGAGCTGGAAGGTGGCCATAGAAACTTCGCAATGAAACGACACAACCTCATCGAGTTTGGGCTCGTTTGAATCGTCTTGACGAGTAGATTGTCTTTCAATGGTAACCAGGGTCTAATGATGGAGCTGGAAGGTGGTCATAGGAACTCAGTTAAGGAACGACGAAACCCCATCGAGTCTCGGCTCGTTTGATTTGTCTTGTCGAGTACTTTGGTGCTAGATGTTAACCAGGGTCTGATGATGGAGCTGGAAGATGGCAATAGGAACTCAGTAATTAAACGACATAACCCCATCGAGCATGGGCTCGTTTGATTCGTCTTGACGAGTACTTTGGTGCTAGATGGTAACCAGGGTCTGATGATGGAGCTGGAAGGTGGCCATAGGAACTCAGTAATTAAGCGACACAACCGCGTCGAGTTGGATTCGTCTTAATGGGTGGACCATTTTTTATTGATATGTTAAGGTAATAAAATAATACTAAAAAGTTAAAATTTAAAAGAAAAAAAAATGCTTTTTAAAAACAAGCTTTTTTCATGTTCTTGATGATAAAAAGACTAAAAATTTAAAAATAATAATTTAATCCTGATAAGAAAAATATCATTATAATAGGTAAACCTACATTGCAACCTTTAACGGTAATTAACCATATTCGTCTACGTCACAATAACCAAATATCGTAAGTAGGTACCTACATACCTATTAGACATTTTTATTAAACTATAATACATTACACCTTGCATTAAAACTTTGCGTTTTTATCACATACCCAATGTTTTATAAATAAAAGAGTGTTACATTGTGATTGCAAAAAAAAATATGACAGTGTAATAATGCTAACTGTTTTTTAATGTTCCATTACAATGTAATTCTTACGCTTTTATTAAAAGGTATACACCTATTATAGTTATATTTTTCTTATTAGGATTAAATTATTATTTTTGAATTTTTAGATCTTTTAACAACAAGAACATAATAAAAGCTTGTTTTTAAAAAGTATTTTTTTCTTTTAATTTTTGTTGTTTTTGTCCGGATAAATCCATGGTATATGATAAATGAATAGTGTATGGTAACCCTATGTTCATGAACGTATGGCAGCTCTAACAACAGCATCATCAGCTTACTAACGTCCCACTGCTGGGCACAGGCCTCCCACGTGGACAATAGAACGTGGGGATATTGGGCCATAACCCGCCACGCTGGCCCAATGTGGGTTAGTGGGATCATACAATTGTACATTATTAAGGTACCTACCTATATACTATGTGGTTTTTTATTCTTTCAAAGTCTCTTTTGACCGAGCAAGGTTTGTATGGAAAAGTAAAAATAATATTTCGTGTTTTGGCCTATTTCTTGGAGAAAGTTGTTCAGTTTTATGGTCTGGTCAACCAACCGGGTCTAAGACAAATAAAAAATCATGTTATTATTTGGAAACTTAATAAGTCCCCACAAAAAGTCCGGACATTAAGCCAAGGCAACTTGACCGTTCTTCCAAGCCTTACAACATAAGAGTAGCGAACTTGATTCCTTTGCCTGTATCAGTCATGCAGGGCCGTCTGACGTCACGTCCGGCCTCCCCCGACTACGGTTACCATCCGTCCGGATTATACCGGAAATGTCCGGACTTTTAAGACTCTAGTCCGGACTCTGTCCGGCTCTTTAATTTGTCTGGATTTTGGAATATGCAAGTGATCAACAAGTGATCTTCTAGCGTACGTTACTCACGCGTGGGGTGAAGCGACGGACAAGCATGGCAAATCCCTGGCAGTTGGCCTTGATATCGCCAAAGCTTTCGATAGAGTGTGGCATCGTTCCCTTCTTTCCAAGTTGCCGGCCTTCGGTGTGCTGCCCCGTTTGTGCGGCTGGTTGCAGACATTCTAGTGGAGCGGAGGATTCGTGTCCTTTGTGAGGGTAGTTCCTCCACGTTTTACAAGGTTAATCATGCATGCGGCATGAGTGCCGCAGGGTTCTGTGCTCTCATCTACTCTATTTCTTCTGCATATTAATAACATGTTGTCCTTGGGCAATATTCATTGTTATGCGTTAAACTTCTATTTCTTAGGGAACTAGCAATTCAATGTTCATTTGAGTGTTGTGGCATTGAAATTCCTCAAATTAAATGTATAGTTGTCTGTATTTATAGAACACCGAGCTCTAACTCTCATATATTCCTAGAGCGGTTTGAGAACTTACTCTCAAAGCTAAGATATAAAAGAAACACCAAAGTAATCAATGCCGGTGACTTCAATATAAACATATTAATAGACAGTAATGTTTAAGAAGAGTACATTAGATTAAATCAAAACAATGGAACCATAATACACATTAAAGTACCAACTCGTGGGAAATCTTGCTTAGACCAGATAGTAAGTAATATTCCTACAGCTAAAGGAAATACTTGCCCAGTGGGATTATCAGATCATGACACTTGTCAAATACTCTGCATCCCAATACAAAATAAAGTAAAGTAAAATAGCGCACGGTACATTTACAGAAGGGATTTCAGCATTGAAAATATGAAAAAATTTGCGGAAATTTTATCTGGTTTGTCTTGGTCAGATGTATATGAGACTACTGATCTAAATACATCATTTAATATATTTCATGACACCTTAACACTGTTTTTTTAAATAATGTTTTCCCTCGTGTAAAATTAAGTTAAGAAATAGATCTTCTTCTTCTTTTTGTGCAGTGGCGTTTCCCTTTGGATTTTGCCAAGAAATAGATCTAAACCCTGCAATTGGATCACAAGGGGAATTAAAAAGTCATATGTGTCAAAGAGAAAATTGCGTTTTAAATATTATATAAAAAAGAATCTGTCCATGAATTGCAAGTATCGAAAGTATTCCTCTATTTTAAAGATGTGTATTAGAAAATCTAAAAAACTTATGAACGAGGCACGCCTCCATAAAAGTAAAAATGTTTGTAAAGCCACGTGGGAGATCCCATTAAATCCAATTAAATCGTATGATCAACCAGAATTTAATAATAGTTACATAAGCAAAATCAGACATAACAATATGAATATTACGAACCCTATTGACATTTGTAATCATTTTAATAATTTTTATTCCGACATTACAAATCAATCATCTAATTCTAATTATAATTTTAATTCTGACATTACAATCCAATCATCTAATTTTCATAATTCTAATGCGACATCTGTTAATAACATCCAACATTTAGAACCGAGCATCTTTTTATACCCAACAACACGTCATGACGAGATATTTAAAATTATATGATTCCTCAATATCACAACATCGGTGGGCTATGACGCACTACCCACAAAGATTCTTAAATACTGCGCACTAGTTCTTTCTGACATATTAAGTTATTTAACAAACCTTTCAATGACTAAAGGCACATTTCCGGAAGCCCTCAAACTATCAATCATAAAACCAATACATAAAAAAGGCGATATTGATGTAATGGATAATTACAGACCTATTGCATTAATACCAGTACTATCTAAAGTCTTTGAAAAGGTTATGCACAATAGAATTTATGACTTTTTAGAAAAATTTAAAGTATTAGCCAAGGAACAAAATGGTTTTCGGAAAAGTAAATCAACCACATTAGCAGCCTTTAATTTGATAAAAAAATGTTTCCGAAAATATTGAAAAGAATATCGATACAACAGCCTTATTCTTCTAGCTTTTGACTTTGTCTAACATGACATACTTTTATCTAAATGCCAGAAATACGGTTTAAAAGGAAATGCATTAAAATGGTTACAAACTTACCTTAGAAATTGTACACAATATATCGAAGTTAATTACGTTAATGAACATAAGGAAGAAACTTCTGCAAAACCACTACTTGTCCGAAATAATATGGGTGTCCCACAAGGGACTTTATTTATTTATTTATTTATTATATTGGCACACACAACAGGTAACAATCAAATAAAAGTAGAAACATAAATTACTAATTAAATTTTGATTTAGATTTTTTACAATGGATTGAAACTAGATCAAGACCCAAAAAACGTGTATACACAACATTATAAATTTTTGGCGCAAACATTCTTGTCACCACGATAGAATTAAACATTAATAAAAACAAGTAATGTACAGACACAAATTAAAAAATTATTGAAACCATATAAATAAATCAAACTATATAACAATACATCAAATTACAATAAATTAAATTACAATAAATTAAATTAAAATTTCAATAAATAAATAAAATTACAATGAATTAAATTGGATTACAAAAACATGCAGTAAATCTAAACCTCTTATTTATAAAATTTCAGACAGTATCTTTCTGACAGCACGGTAAAACATGGCGAGGCTCGGCACAAAAATGTCCAGGTCACTACCAACCTGCGACAGCTCATTGTAAGTACGGCACATGCGTACAACGGGATTATAAAAGGAGGTATTATTCCTATAGACTTGCAAGATAAAGGTCTGTTTTTTACGGTTACGCAAGGGAATTCTAATATTGAAGTTGAGAAGTGCCTATCTTAGGACCCTTATTATTCATAATATACATTAATGATCTACCTCCTGCTACTAATTATCAGTGCAATTTATTCGCTGACAATATATCTGTGGTAATACCTAAAACTCCAGACCGAAACTTTAATGAAGATATTAACAATACTATTAATAATATTACGAAATGGCTGACAGAGAACAATTTAAAAGTTAATGTAAACAAAACTAAATATATACAATTTTATAATAGAAAACCCAAAAGTCTAAATCTATCTGTGCTTCTTAATAATGAACCAATATCGGAATCAGATGAAGTCGTTTTTTTTGGGCATAATAATTGACAGTCAGTGCATATGGACAACATATTAAGAAATTATATTCTAAAATAAATAGATTTGCTTACGCGCTGTGGCGACTGACGACGCAAATCAACCAAAAAACCGCATTGATGGCTTATCACGGATACGTGGCATCAAACCTTAAATACGGCATACTTTTGTGGGGAAATTCAGTCGACATGAATAAGGCTTTCATATCACAAAAACAATGCGTTCGGGCCATATGTGACGTGACACCAATGACTTCATGCAGGCAATTGTTCCCAAAATTAAATTTATTAACTCTCCCTTCATTATATATACTGGAATGTTGTATTTTTGTAAAGAGTCATCAGTATTTATTTATTAATAAAGATGTAAACACTAGCCGAAGTATTAGATATCGTAGAAAGCTGTTGTTACCCAAAATGCAGACATCATTATATAAGAGAAATTGTTATCCCAGTTGCATAAAAGTATGTAATAAGCTACCTCACTCATTAACCGAAATGGATATAAGAACTTTTAGAAAAAGACTATGTCTTAAAATAAAATGCTTTATTCTATTAAAGATTTTCTAAATTGTAATATTGACATACTGTAGTTTATAATGTAATTTAATATAATTAATATAATAATAAAAAATAATACATGAATCAATTAATTTTATCAATCTTATTTACTATATTATGTGACGTAATATTCAATATAATTATATTGGCTATAATGTATAATTAATTATTAGTATTTTTTTGACAAATCTGTTTACCTAATTATCTCCATTCACATGCCCTGCGTTGGCAAAATAGACGAACATTGTTATAAATTACCATCTTTTGTACCTACTCTATTTTCTGTGATTAAACTATTTCGTTTCATTTCATTTCCAAACTGAACCTGGCTCTCGATCGTACACGTATCGATCGCTGTACAAGACTCAGGTGCGATCGAGTATGGAGTATTGTTCCCACCTATTATGGGACGGCTCCGCTAAATACCTCCTCGATGCACTTGATAAACTGCAAAGGCGAGTGGTACGCATTATTGGAGATGCTGAGGTTACAGCGTCTCTTGAGGACCTCCAGCTGCGTAGAGACATTGCTCCTCTCAGTGTCTTCTACCGGGATTACTACAGAGAGTGTCTCTCCCGGACTACACGTGCTGGTCTTAGGAACCACCATCATACTGTGCAGACTATCAGTACTCGTACCAAAAAATACAATAGGTGCGCTCGTTACCGTGCTTATTTCACGGTGGGGAGCGCTCTCATTATTTTGGACTGTATCGGCTGCTTACCATCAGGCATGATGCAGTCACTATGACGACTCAATAAAAAAAATAAAAAAAACCATAAAACAACAGCACATGAGTAAAAAAACGGAACAGAGACAAAGCTTCTAGGGAGCATACGAAAATTCTTACTTATTTTAGTAGGGTTTCAAAAGAGAATAAAATAAAATAAACAAACTTTTATGAGATTTTAATTAGTAAAAGTTTATTTTTTTCTTCTTAGAGCATTAAAATAAAAGGTTTTTACTTTTAATTTATTTTTTACTTTTTAGTTGATCTCACTGAACGTGTATCCAATATTTGTTCACATCCATCAAACCACCACCACTCACCACCCATCAAAACGGTCCAAGTCAAGTCAAGTCAAGTCAAATTCAATTAAGTCAATTAAGTCAATATTAATAATAATAAAAAAACAGTTAACTAACTTATAGTTAAGACTTAACAACTAATCTAACGAGCTATTATAGTCTGTGCCAGACAAATGCGCATTGCTACCCCCAGTACCACTGCACGCCGAAACAGAATCGCGTCGAACCGAAATATAAGCCGTGGTCATAGAATTGTGTAATATGATACCCATTAAGACGAATCAAACTTTTCGTTTGTTCATCTTAATGATTCGTTCCTATAGCCACCTTCCAGCTCCATCATCAGACCCTGGTTACCATATAGCATTAAAGTACTCGTCAAGACGAATTAAACGAGCCCATACTCGATGGAGTTATGTCGTTTAATTACTGAGTTCCATGGCCAACTTGCAGCTCCTTCATCAGACCCTGGTTACCTTCTAGCATCAAAGTACTCGTCAAGACGAATCAAACGAGCCCATACTAGATGGAGTTATGTCGTTTAATTACTGAGTTCCATGGCCATCTTGCAGCTCCATCACCAGACCCTGGTTACCATCTAGCACCAAAGTACTCGTCAAGACGAATCAAACGAGCCGAGACTCGATGGGGTTGCGTCGTTTCTTTACTGAGTTCCTAGGACCACATTTCAGCTTCATCATCAGATCAGACCCTGGTAACCATCTAAAAACAAAGTACTCGTTAAGACGAATGAAACGAGCCGAAACTCGATGGGGTTGCGTTGTTTCATTACAGAGTTTCTATGACCACCTTCCAGCTCCATCATCAAACCCTGGTTACCATTGAAAGACAAACTACTCGTCAAGTCGATTCAAACAAGCCCAAACTCGATGAGATTGTGTTGTTTCATTGCGAAGTTCCTATGACCACCTTCCAGCTTCCAGCTTCCTTAGCGCCATGTCATCATAATATTGCATTGTCACGCGATTTACACATGTTTGCAAAATTTCAGCTCAATCGGTAACCGGGAAGTGGATCAAAATTAAGTTGCAAGATTTCACCCAACAAAGATGCATTGCAAGTTAAATAAAAAACTTGTATAGTAATATCATAGACAAATACCGTTTCGGCGCGGTTGTATGAAGCTTCCATGTGACAACAGCGGGCGGGGCGGCGGCGGACTGCAGACACTGCAGTCCGCCGCCCGCAACCCGCCGCCCGCTGTGCGCGAAAACGAGATAGGAGACAATAGGGTAACCTTATTAGTTGAAAAGCGCTTAAAATTACCGTTACGTATTGTTAGAACTAGCCATTTGGAGAAATAGTTAATGTGGCACAAAAGTTGTAGGATTGCTCCAAGCCAAGTTATACAAGTTCGAAGATTCATCATTTTCATACATTTATTGATTTCTTATTTTTTTTGTATGAACGGATCAGATGTTTACCCCACAGGTCTTGCGCTGCAATGACAATTGCTTCAGATTATTAGAGCAATATCTATCATTATTTTATGTTTCCCAGTCCCAGCACTTTCAGAAATCAATAAATGTATGAAAAGTATGTACTTTCAGAAAAGGCCCAAAAATGTATGGAGCCTGAATGATCTCCTTTGAGTTTTAATAATTTTGAAATTTTGATTATTTTGTTTTTATTGTTTATTATTATTATTATTTATTAATGTAAATCCTTTAAATTTTTAATATCTGAAATTTGAATATTTGTTTTTACTAACGTAGGATAAGAATTCAATGTTACTAACACTATATGGGCCATGCCCGAAATAAATGAATTTTAATTTAATTTAATTATATGTATGTATTATTTAGACTATGGTGGCCATGACGCAGCTGATGCGCGAGTGCTGGCACGCCAACGCGGCCGTGCGCCTGCCCGCGCTGCGGATCAAGAAGACGCTGCTCAAGATTGCGCGGCAGGACGCGCTCGCAGCCGCCCTCGCCCCCGCCCCCGCCCCCGCACCAGAGGCGGAGCTCGGCGCCTAAAGCAGGACGCGCTCAAGATTGCGCGGCAGGACGCGCTCGCAGCCGCCCCCGCCCCCGCCCCCGCCCCCGCCCCCGCCCCCGCATCAGAGGCGGAGCTCGGCGCCTGAGGGAACGCGCTGCTCAACATAACGCGCGCCGAACCACTAGCAGCCGCCCCCACTCCCGCCCCCGCCCCCACACAAGAGGCGGAGCTCAACGCGTGAGCAAGACGCTGCTCAAGGTAGCGCGGCGAGACGCTATTACCTCAGCCCCCGCAGCCCCCGCACAAGAGTCAGAGCTCAGCTCCTGAAAGGAACATGAAAGATAAAGCACCGTACCAATACCCTAAAGTGACAACCGCTCTGTGGTCTTTCGTCTACACGCTGATCAAGGTAGCACGGCGAGACCTTACCACCTCAGCCCCGCCGCCCCAACAGCTCCGCCCCCGCCCCCACAGCCCGCGCCCCCGCCGCCCCCACAACTTCTGCCACCGTAGCTCCCGTCCCCGCCCCCACAGCCCCCACAACTTCTGCCACCGTAGCTCCCGTCCCCGCCCCCACAGCCCCCACAACTTCTGCCACAGTAGCTCCCGTCCCCGCCCCCACAGCCCCCACAACTTCTGCCACCGTAGCTCCCGTCCCCGCCCCCACAGCCCCCACAACTTCTGCCACAGTAGCTCCCGTCCCCGCCCCCACAGTCCCCGTCCCCGCCCCCACAGCCCCCACCCCCACAGTTATGTTAAACGAAACAGGATATTATTGATTTGTCTATTTTTAAATTTCAAATATCTAACATGTGCAAAGAAAGATTTACATAATAAAGTAGGTAGAGAGATGGACCGAGCAGTGCCCTCACAATAATGACTAGATGGAAAGAGAACGAATGTGCGGCCAATACCTGTATATACTTACTTATAGTGCGAAATTCATCTGACCTGCGAGCTTGTGGCAAAATCAGAAGTTTCGTCTCTCTCTTCAGAGCCAAACTCGATTAAAACTGTTTATATACAAATTAATCACATTTTTTAGTGCGCAATGATATCTAGTGTCACTCCGATTTTTAACGATTTTTAAACCATTAACTATGATGTGTTTCTCTTATGAAACAGTTAAAAATCTAGTCACGCTAGATGTTTACTAAAAGCTTAATGGGGCATGCTCAGTTCATTTCTGTATATCTATGGGTAGAATATTGTTTGCGTCACTTTGGCTTCGGCTAACGAATTTCTAGTTCATTGCGCGTTTTACTACGACAGTCTTAGTCAACGGTGATAGAAAGAACGCAAGGAACAGAAATCACGCAGCCCAAACAACGCAGTTAACGTAATTACTATGACAGCTAATGCTTTACTGACTACTATACGATAAGTTAGCTTTTTATTTATAGCCATTTATTTGTAAGAGTACTTTTTATACGAAACTTTTTATTTTTATTTAGCGGATAATGTAAATGTCTCATCCACAACAATGTAAGGCTAGCTTGTTTAAGATTATTTGATAATACTTTCTTAAACTATTCACGGATAAATTGAATGGAATTCTATAATTATTATATTAGGTTTGTGCATAAATTAGTTACTTGAGAAATTTTTAAGTACTCATTTTGGCGTAATAGATAAAAAAAATCCCTTTGGCTTAAGTTGTTATTGCTGATGATTCCGGGTTGAAGTGCGTTTCGGCGTTAGACTTTATTTTTATTTCAGTAAGACCTTTAGGTGAAGGCCAAACTAGTTTCGACCTTAAACCAAGGGGATAAGGTCAAAATTGTTTTCATGTATATCGAAGGATATCACAGATAAAACGCAATTGTGTGCCTACTAAAACAGTAACATCATAATTAATAATTACGACTTGTATATCGTAATTACTGATTTTTACTGTTTAATTTACATTTCTAGTAAATGCACAAATCTTTATATTATTCAATCTGTAGAGTTGAATGTTTAGTGCCTGTTTTCACCAACGAAACCTAAAAGCTAAACCTACAACTTGAAAAAATAGGAGTCACCTAAAATTTAGAGGTCGTCACAGAAATCGGCAAAAAATAAGGTGTTAAATGTACTGTTTTTTATTATTCTTCAGTTTTTTTATTCACATCAATAAAAAATGGTTTTCGTAATTAAACTAAAACACAGTATGTAATTATTGTCGTAATGTATAAATTTGAATGGATTAGTTACTTAAAACAAGTTGAAGTGCCGAAATAGTATTTTAACGTAGTGTAGATAGTGTATAAATACTATGTAGCTAATTGTACGTATAGTATAATATAGTATGTTTTATTTTTGTGGATTTTGACAATAGAAGGCTATATTTAATTTGAATTATTATTTTTATATCGATAATGCGGTGTCATTGAAAGAAAAGCCAATTTTCATGCTCTATTTTGTATATTGTTAAAACAGTTTAGCAGAAAAACTTATGACATCGTTTTGTGACGGACCATTATGACTCCTATCTGCATCGTTATAAGGTTTTGAATTAAGTTCTATCGTCATTAACTTTATTTCTTGATTGAGAACAGTAAAATTAGGATAAAATGTTTCCTAGAAAAAATTTTTTTTATCCTTTGTTTATATAGCATTGTAAATGCAAAATTTCATCATTAAAGAAACAGTAAAATTACATCAATAACATACTTCCAAAGTACCATTTTTTTTAAGTATAAATATTTAATATTCGCCTTATTGATCTTCTCTTAAAAGGGTTTATGGTGGCTAATGCAAACTCCACAAAGCAATCAATATTTTTGAGCCAAACTACTAACTACTTGCTATGGCACGTTTCGCGTGTATGTTACCCTTTATGGGGCACAGTACCCTACGTTTATATATTTCAATGATTTTCGAGCATAAGTCATGGGAATGAAGTTTGAATTATGTTGTCCAATATATCGACAGAGCCCTATGAAGGGAGAATATTGCAATTTGAAGTTCGCATGGGACACCATGATAGATAAACCCTAAGTTTTTCTAAAGAAAGATGGCGTAAATCTCCATAGTTGCAGCGTCTCATGATTTCCCACCGATACTTTATACTTTAGGTCAAAAGTGACTTTTATACAACTGTTACAAAAGCACAACTCCTGTTCGAGTGAAACCACATTATTAAAATGCGTTGCGTATTGTCAAAATTTACGAAATAACATATATCATTAAAATTAAGTAAGAGTTTATGTTTAAAGAGTAATAATAATTTTGCATTATTTCCATGTTACGTTGCCATATTTAGTAATTTTGTATTATATTAGTTTAGGACGTCATGCGTGGTGTTTCAACATTGTTTGTTTGTTTACAATAAAATAGTCTTAAGTCTTTGTCTATTGCAGTCTTAAGACTCGCCATTAATTTTTTCCCTTCTCGCAACTTTGCTGTGTACTTATGATTAAATTAATAGTCTTTTTTTTACATGATCGGAGCGTAAGCTCTACAGCTTTAAGTCTACAATTTGAAGCAGCTTAGTTTTATTTTTATTCTATCATAGAATTTAATGTTTATGAATTATTTTGTACGCTGGCGACACTGAAACCTTTTTTTTATTTATGACGCGCCATGGCGATTACCGGTGACCGACAAACAATTAAATTACAATTGTGTCTGGTTTTGTGGCAGTCAACGAGTTAAAACTTAAATCCACTCGTGTTGTTTGTTATAAATTGCGAATGGAATTCGGAATCTCTCTTAAAAATTTAAATGTATTGAAAATTTATGCAATAAATCACTTGTTGATTGAACACTTCCTAGATTGTAATGTTAGCCGTTATGTTTTCGGTTCGTCTGTGTACAGAGCCGTGCATTTAATTTGAAGTTGTTGTAACGAGCTAAAAGACATGATTGTTTGAGTCTTTTTTTTATTTTTATGTTGCAGTAAAAGAGTTTTCTAAATTAAATCATTGCGTGAGATGAAATATGCGAACATTATAGTGACGGAAATTCAGGTCCAAAGTAGCAATATAAGTAGTCGATATTTGTTTGCCTTTTAACAATAACTAACCTCGTTGTAATTTGGTTTGAATATGTTTTTAGTAGACGCTGTAATATTTGTTAATTAAATTCTGTTTTAAATAGATCTATAATTTGGAGAATTTGATAGTTTCCAATAATATTCCTATCGGTGCTTAAAGTATCTCAGTTATCAACTACCGTATTTGGATGCTCTAATATATCTGATACAACATTTTATGCGCGTACTCATATGTATGACAGGTCACACGTTTCTACCATGCGTTTATAATGATGACAAATATATGGACGTTTTTAACATAATACATAAACTGAAGAACTATGTAAATAAAGGTCGATAGTTATGTGATATCCACCATACTTTACTTTCCTTCTTGCTGTATTTGCAGACGGTTTTTTGCGTTTTATCTAAATAACTAGGTAAAAATTTCCCCATTTTGTTTTTAGATAAAATGAAAATATGTGCGTCTGCGTTTTTGATTGTAGCGGTATATTGCATTAATGTATTGTTGAATAGAGGACTGTGTTCAGAACTGTAGTGTACATATTCAGTGTACTGTAGTGTACATATTCAGTGTACTGTAGTGTACATATTAAGGTTCAGTTGTTAAGAGTGTTCAGACGAAAAGAAAATAAATAAATAAATATTTGTCTATTATATTCTTTGTTTTATTTATTTGCCTACTTTGCGGTGGTAGTATTTAACCACCTCTGTGGCTAAAGGCTAAGCCACCGGAGGGGGCCGGTTCGATTCCCAGTGGAGGTACATCTTTGTGTACTTGGTTTGGTTGGTGGTAGGGTTTGTTGAGTCCTGGCACCACCATCTTATCTAAAGTCTGGGGACATAACAACAAAATTGTTGTTTTCCGACAGCTATCGAGTAAAAAAAGCCAGTTCTTCAGTGGTTGAGGATTCCGGTAGAAGCGCGTTTCTATCTGGTGAGATGAAGGCCAAGTGCGTAGCGTATAAATAAAAGTATTTGCCTAAGAACCCGACTGGTTGGCGATCAAAAACCTATTTTTGCCGTGTGGCTCATCTTGGCATGGCCACCATCACCAACTCTAAATTTGACTTTATAGAAAGTATGTCGCCAAGTATCAGAGTTTGTCGGTCTACCATTCAAAAGTTATAAGGGGTCATACCGACAAACTCTGGAGTTTTTTCGACAAACTTCGACATACTCTCGACATACTATTGGTAAAATCATATCTTCGCTACGACCAGTAGTTTTTGAGATACAAGTGGCCATGCCAGGATGAGCGCTCATCCTGGCATGGCCACCAATGACCCCTTATAACTTTTGAACGGTAAACCGACAAACTCTGATATTTGGCGACATACTTCGACATACTTTCGACATACTATTGGTGAAATCAGATCTTCGCTACGACCAGTAGTTTTTGAGATACAGGTGGCCATGTGAGGATGAGCGCTCTTCCTGGCATGGCCGCCAATGACCCCTTATAACTTTTGAACGGTAAACCGACAAACTCTGATATTTGGCGACATACTTTCGACATACTATTGGTGAAATCAGATCTTCGCCACGACCAGTAGTTTTTGAGATACAGGTGGCCATGTCAGGATGAGCGCTCATCCTGGCATGGCCACCAATGACCCCTTATAACTTTTGAACGGTAGACCGACAAACTCTGATATTTGGCGACATACTATTGGTGAAATCAGATCTTTGCTATGACCAGTAGTTTTTGAGATACAGGTGGCCATGCCAGGATGAGCGCTCATCCTGGCATGGCCACCAATGACCCCTTATAACTTTTGAACGGTAAACCGACAAACTCTGATATTTGGCGACATACTTCGACATACTTTCGACATACTATTGGTGAAATCAGATCTTCGCTACGACCAGTAGTTTTTGAGATACAGGTGGCCATGTCAGGATGAGCGCTCATCCTCAACAACTCTGATTTCACCAATAGTATGTCGCCAAATATCAGAGTTTGTCGGTCTACCGTTCAAAAGTTATAAGGGGTCATTGGTGGCCATGCCAGGATGAGCGCTCATCCTGACATGGCCACCTGTATCTCAAAAACTACTGGTCGTAGCGAAGATCTGATTTCACCAATAGTATGTCGAAAGTATGTCGAAGTATGTCGCCAAATATCAGAGTTTGTCGGTTTACCGTTCAAAAGTTATAAGGGGTCATTGGTGGCCATGCCAGGATGAGCGCTCATCCTGGCATGGCCACCTGTATCTCAAAAACTACTGGTCGTAGCGAAGATATGATTTTACCAATAGTATGTCGAGAGTATGTCGAAGTTTGTCGAAAAAACTCCAGAGTTTGTCGTTACTTCTAGGAAAAGTTATATCAACTTCTTTTTTCCATACAACAGCAAATAGTACAATCGCGTACACGAGCATTAAAAAATTTTTATTCGGCTATTTAATGAACGCATGAAGTGTTGAACGAAGAACGGAACTTCGATGTGTATGTATGTTTATCAGATGCTTATAATCATGCAAAACATTAGTTCACCGAAAATAAAGCGGTACCTGATATAGCCTTGATTTTGGTGTCATAATTTAGACTTATATTTTATCATTGCATTTCTTTATATGGGCTATTAGCGAATAGGCGCAATTTAGAACTGTACATTTTGTTATCTGTTTTATAGATTAAAAACAAACCATTGTTTGTGATAGTTGAGTGGAGAGTTACGAACATAACAATAGGTTATTTAAAAAAGGGGATACTAATAAAAAATATGTAAGTGTAGTATGCTTTATTTGAAAATATCAATCAGATAGGTAACTACTAACTAAGGTATAGACGACCGCAGGTCAATTAACCCTTTACAAAATATCAAATCCAATAAATTTAAAAGTTTGGGGATGTTGACTTGCTGGCTTCGGAATCCTACCCGTAGTAACAGCGACAAAAAGGGTGCTTTAACTCACAGCAGATAGATAAGCTACCACCATCTTGTGTAAATATGTCGCCATAACATCAATATTCGCGTAGCATTGTTATATTCCGGCAGTTGTAGATAGAAACAAGAAACAGCCAGTTCCTCAGTAGTTGAGGATTCTGGGTGAAGGGCACTTCCATCTGTATGTATTATCAACTTATGTACATAAGTTGGTTTCTCAAGGTTCAGTATTATTATGATTAATTGTAGACACTATTGAAAATTTTGCGAAATTTCATGCGTGATTGATTATATTGGAACTGGTGCTAGATTCTACTTTATCTACCTATTGTTAAGATTTAACTAAATGATAGTTAACTGTTATTTTATTAGTTTTCGACGTCAATAAGTAGGCACTTATTTCATTTAATATAAACCTGCAATGGTTTATATTGAATGAACTATTTGTCTATTATCCAAGCATCGGATTAAGTACCTACCTATTACTCATAAACACATAATTAATAAAGTTGCGCTCTTTATATCAAGGAACCTTTCAGATTAAAATTTTTCCTTTACTTTTTCAATAAACTTAATGCACGCGATTGTACATCTACTATGGGAAAATTAAAAATTGATTTTTCTCTTTATAGAAGCACCGACAAATTCTGGAGTTTTTCGACATACTTCGACATACTCTCGACATACTATTGGTGAAATCAGATCTTCGCTACGACCTGTAGTTTTTTAGATACAGGTGGCCATGCCAGGATGAGCGCTCATCCTGGCATGGCCACCAATGACCCCTTATAACTTTTGAACGGTAGACCGACAAACCCTGATATTTGGCGACATACTTCGACATACTCTCGACATACTATTGGTGTAATCAGATCTTCGCTACGACTTGTAGTTTTTGAGATATAAGGTGGCCATGCCAGGATCAGCCTCATCCTGGCATGGCCACCAATGACCCCTTATAACTTTTGAACGGTAGACCGACAAACTCTTATATTTGGCGACATACTTCGACAAACTATCGACATACTTTTTTATAAAGTCAGATTTAGAGTTGGTGATGGTGGCCATGCCAAGATGAGCCACACATTTTTGCCGCCAAGCAGTAAAATTTTACATTGCTTTGCTATTCTGAAAGGTACAGATAATATAAGCTCGTTTGCTGGCTCAGAAACTTTAATAAAATAAAGTAAAAGCTTATAATATCTATAATATTATGTAGCTTATAATATCTATAAAATGATATAGCTTATAATATCTTCGTACTGTCACACTCACTACTGAGCAAAAGCCCCATAGAGTATCTTTGCCACAATAATTGATAGTTTGGCTTAATTAAGACGCTTGCCAAATGTCGACAATTCGAAACACTGCCTATGCAAATTGAACCCAGGGTTTATTCGGATATTTCCGGGGATAGTGCTATTGCCACGCAGCGATCAACTTTGCAGTATAAACATACGTATAATAACGACTATTATCACCGAAGGGTTGGTCTAAGACGTGTGGCTCATCTTGGCATGGCCACCATCACCAACTCTAAATCTGACTTTATAGATAACTAGCAGCCGCTCGCGGTTTCACCCGCGTGGTTCCCGTTCCCGTGGGAATATCAGGATAAAAAGTATCATATGTGTTAATCCTGGTTATAAACTATCTGTATGCCGATTTTCATTCAAATCCATTCAGTAGTTTTTACGTGAAAGAGTAACAAACATACACACTCACAAACTTTCGCCTTTATAATATTAGTGTGATTTGTCGAGAGTATGTCGCTAAATATCAAGAGTTTGTCGGTCTACCGTTCAAAAGTTATAAGGAGTCATTGGTGGCCATGCCAGGATGAGCGCTCATCCTGGCATGGCCACCTTGTATCTCGAAAACTAGTAGTGTAGCGAAGATCTGATTTTACCAATGGTATGTCGAGAGTATGTCGAAAAAACTCCAGAGTTTGTCGGTGCTTCTATAAAGAGAAAAATCAATTTTTCATTTTCCCATAGTAGATGTACAATCGCGTGCATAAAGTTTATTGAAAAAGAAAATGAACAATTTTAATCTGAAAGGTTTCTTCATATAAAGAATGCAACTTGATTAATTATGTGTATATGTGGGTACTTACTTTATCGGATGCTTGGATGTAGACAAATAGTTCCGAAGCCAGCAAGTCAACATCCCCAAACTTTTAAATTTATTGGATTTGATCTTTGTAGAGGGTTGCCCTGCGGTCGTCTATACCTCAGTTAGTAGTTACCTATCTGATTCTGTGATATTTACAAATAAAGCATATTACACTTACATATGTTTTATTAGCAGCCCCTTTTTATATAACCTCTTCTAATGTTCGTAACTCTCCACTCGACTATCACAAACAATGGTTTGTTTTTTAGTCTATAAAACAGATAACAAAATGTACAGCTCTAAATTGTGCATATTCGCTAATAGCCCATAGAAAGAAATGCAATGATAAAATATAACAGTCTGATTTATGATGACAAAATCAAGGCTATATCAGGTACCGCTTTATTTTCGGTAAACTAATGTTTAGCTTGATTATAAGCATTTGATAAACATACATGTGTAATTGTGTATGTAGGTACCATGTATGTATGTACGGAACCTTGATGTGTATCAAGGTTCCGTTCTTCGTTCACTACTTTATTCGTTAATTAAATCTCCTAATAAAAATATTAAATGCTTGAGTACGCAATTATACTATGTTGGTGTTGTATGGAAAAAAGAAGTTGATATAACTTTTCATAGAAACACCGACAAACTGGAGTTTTTTTCGACATACCCAATGATATTTTGGACATACCTCAACATACTCTCGACATACTATTGGTGAAATCAAATCTTCGCTACGACCAGTAGTTTTCGAGATACAAGGTGGCCATGCCAGGATGAGCGCTCATTCTGGCATGACCACCAAGTGACCCCGTATAACTTTTGAACGGTAGACCGATACAAACACTGATATTTGGTGGCATACCTCGACATACTCTCGACAAATTATCTATAAAGTCAAATTTAGAGTTGGTGTTGGTGAGAGTCTAAGCAACGAGGACAAGAAAAGCAGTCCTCTACCACAGTTCACTTTTCAGCAAATAGCGACTGCAGCATGTGCTCAGTGTGGCTGGTGGTGAGCCCATCGCCGCTCTATGCTGTTGGAAGTATGTGCAGTATTAAGTCCGTTAGTCGGCTTTTACGACACCCAAGGGATGAGGGGGCGGTAGTATTCTTTCACCGCCACGCGATACGGCTATGGCATGCAGTAAGTACATACTGGCTTGTAAATTCATACGTGACCGTCTCATGGTCTCATGGTCTGGACGAAAAGTTGTGCAGTGGCCGCGTAGTAGGAACGCCAGTTGTGTGCAGCTATGCGATTCTCCAGCGACATAGACGCTGCGCTCATGGCTGTGATCATAGATATAAGATAAAATGTTACTAGAAAAAAATCAACCAGTCTCAGGAAGCTCGAATGGGATTCGAACCCACTAGGGTAGACTTCACAGTGACGTAATACCGCTGGCTTGCAGCGTAAATCGAAAACTACTAGGAAAAATTTCCGGGAGTCTTCTGGGGTCTCGGTAGCTCAGCGGTTAGAGCAGTGGACCGGTAATCCAAAGGGTTCGAATCCCATTCGAGCTTTCTGAGACTGGTTGATTTTTTTCTAGTAAACATTTTATCCTATATCTATATGACATTATGAATGCAAAATTTCAATAATAAAGACTGTAATCATAGACGTTACAGCCTTCACATCTTTCGCTGCAGTCACGGCTGTGGTCAACGTTGATGCTGTTTTACTTACAGATTACCGATTTTATATCCACAATAGAAATGTCAAAGAAGTGATTCCCTATCACGCCGCTTACAGCCGTGCGGAGCTAATGTCGAACAGCGTTGAACATTATTTAGAAGAATACCAATGGTACGCTCACCGCTGTTGCAGCCGCTGCTACGAAGGCTTAAGTTTGTTCTTAGAGAATCGCAGATACAGCGATGTCTGTCACCCCTCACCGTCCGTAGACCATTGGACTATCTCGTACGAATTTGCCCCCCTTTTAGATGGGCTCACCGCCTGTCACGCTGAGCACATGTGCAGTATTTTGATGAAACGTGGACTATGGCCTTAGATTATTTGTTTTAATCTAAGACTATGGCAGTTACTGCTTCTGCGGTCCTCTTGCATGGTCTCTGACTAAACCTTCGGGGATTATAGCCTTGAGTAATTATGTATTTATTGTACTTGCACATGTGCCTTGGTGTATGCCCTTTGTACACGCCCATATAAGCGGGTCTTTTTCACTTGCGTCAAGGTTTTTGACTGTTTGTATATAATCCCGCCACAGGGCCATCCCAAGTTGATCTATTTTTTTTTATAGTTAAATTTTTTTATTAATTTGCGTTTAACACATTAATAATAGTCCTGTTAACCCATCCTGTTAATCTAAATGACTGTGTCGGAGTGGGTTCATGTCAGTAGTCTGACGGAGCTGGGATCGAACCAAGATTTCTCGCGTTTAACCCAAGCATTTTTCCGCTCGGCTACAGACGCCTCATTTGTAAAGGGAGCAACTCTGATTTGCGAAAAAATGCAGCTTTTGTTCCACGCAAAACTGAAAATTATAAATTAAACGACGACGTAAGTGTATAAAACTGATGTTTTTCTTGAAATTTCAGAGTTCTTGAAAAGTCGCCTACGAAAGCTTGTTTTGGAATTATAGAATTTGCTTTATTTGTTTGTACACACACACGTCATCGTCTACAGCCTACTGCTAATCACTATCATAAAATTGCTACAAATAAGTAAGAGAATATTTGTTTAAAACATTTAATTATAAATTAATATATAAAAGCATACAAGACATTACAATAACTTAAGCTAAGAAATGCACAGATTGGTACGTTCCTCAATTTCTGACTCTTAGCTACATCTATTAAAATTCACTTTTTAAAACAGACTTTCCAAATATAATACTATTAAATATTATTATCATTTTGCACTCTTACGACGCGTCAAGCGATTGACGGATAACAGTGCGAGATCGCGGTCCAGTGACGCAATTCGAAACTTTAGGGCGCAATAGACGCTTTGGTAATAATAAAACATGGCTGACGCACTCATCTTAGCCTCTAATATTTGCATGGTAGCAGCCAGGATACAGACCCGCTTAGTATCCATTCACTCGACCATTACAGTTGTTGACAATAGGATCGATCGACAAAACAGATGTTGAGCACAGTACAAAATGTCTACATGAGCTCTGTTGTCGTAATTAATATCTGACATAATAGAAATTAAATTGTTAGCAACTACTTAGAGTCTTCGTGACAACAAAGGGAATAAGGTCTGAAAATCCTTTGCTAGACTGTTCAAAAAACAGCTGGCTATTAGTCGACTACTTAATTTTAAATCACAAACGATGAGTACGCGCGCCGCCGCCGCCGGCCTAGGCGTGCTGCTCGTCGTGCGCGAGCTCCTCCAGCTCCTCCTGGTCGAACTCCGTGTCGTCCTCCGCCGTCGCCTCCTGGTACTGCTGGTACTCCGACACCAGGTCGTTCACGTTGCTCTCCGCCTCGTTGAACTCCATCTCGTCCATGCCCTCCCCAGTGTACCAATGCAAGAAAGCCTTGCGCCTAAACATGGCCGTGAACTGCTCCGATATTCTCTTGAACAACTCCTGTATAGCCGTCGTATTCCCGATGAATGTCGACGACATCTTCAAACCTTTAGGGGGGATGTCGCACACGGCAGTCTTCACGTTGTTCGGGATCCACTCGACGAAGAAGCTGCTGTTCTTGTTCTGTATCGACAGCATCTGCTCGTCGACCTCCTTCATGGACATGCGGCCGCGGAAGATGGCGGCGACGGTGAGGTAGCGGCCGTGGCGCGGGTCGCACGCCGCCATCATGTTCTTGGCGTCGAACATCTGCTGCGTCAGCTCTGGCACGCTGAGCGCGCGGTACGATTGGCTGCCGCGGGAGGTGAGCGGCGCGAATCCAGGCATGAAGAAGTGGAGACGTGGGAAGGGGACCATGTTGACCGCTAGCTTGCGGAGGTCCGCATTCAGCTGGCCGGGGAATCGCAGGCAGGTGGTCACACCGGACATTGTTAAGGAGACTAGATGGTTAAGGTCGCCGTACGTCGGGTTCGGCACTTTGAGAGTTCTATAGCAAATGTCGTAGAGGGCTTCGTTGTCTATGCAGTAGGTCTCATCGGTGTTCTCAACGAGCTGATGGATGGAGAGGACCGCGTTGTAGGGTTCCACTACGGTGTCGGACACTTTGGGGGATGGTACGACCGAGTATGTGTTCATGATTCTGTCGGGGTACTCTTCGCGGATTTTTGAGATGAGTAGAGTTCCCATGCCGGAGCCGGTGCCGCCGCCGAGGGAGTGCGTGAGCTGGAAGCCCTGCAGGCAGTCGCAGTTTTCGCACTCCTTGCGGACCACGTCCAGCACTGCGTCGACTAGTTCTGCGCCCTCGGTGTAGTGGCCCTTGGCCCAGTTGTTGCCGGCGCCGGACTGGCCGAACACGAAGTTGTCGGGCCGGAACAGCTGGCCGTAGCCGCCGGAGCGCACGGCGTCCATGGTGCCGGGCTCGAGGTCCAGCAGGATGGCGCGGGGGACGTATTTGCCGCCGCTCTCCTTCGTCGCAACTGTACAAATAAAGCGGGATTAAATAACAATAGAATAAGTATACTTTATTGTTTGTAGTTACACACACGTCTTTTATGACAGATAGATTAGTTAAGGGTAAGTTGAAAATTATAAAAAAAAATTATACAAAGCCCGGCAAATGACCCCTCTCCACCTGATGTTAAGTGGAAATGAAGTCCAGGCGCGAGGACGACTGGTGCAGCGTAGGAGACGTAGCATCAGTCACCCTCACTCTGCCGGCCCACAAGGTGCCTCTTCACGCCTCGTTTGAAGGATATAATAAGGATATAAGGACATAGGGTCCTTCAAACGAGGTAGAAAGTAAATTACACTATCAATGTAATAGTTATTGTTTAATCAAAATCTGTAATGCATTTTCAGGTAAAAATAAATACCGTTGATTTGACCAATTTGAGTAAAACATTAGGTAACTACCATGTGACATTTAATGTAAAATTTAATGTCACCAGTTTAATAATTTATATTCAACAAAAAAATCAAACATTGTCACACAAAGTCATATTCTTTAAAAAAAAATTGGTTGCCTGTAAAGTCGGTATACGGGCGAAAGTTTTACGTGACAACGACTTTGAGTGGTAAAATAATTTTAATGTGAATATTCATTCGTATAGTAGGAAGAAGGATGAAATAATAGTAACAATTTAAAACATTTATTTATACAAAGAATTATATTTAAAACATTAATTTATACAAAGAATCTCGCTCTGAATTTCATATTAACAAAATCTTAGGCGGGCTAACCATGCCCGAGTGGAAGGGACGCGTGCCTCTCACTCGCTCTCATTGTGAGCGCATAACGTGAGCGGAGCGTAACGCAGTTTCTTGAAGTGTCACCCGGCAAACCAATTTATAAGACGTTGTCACGTCAAAATAATTAGGTCCATAAAATATCTATTGTCCAGATCAATTTCAGGCTGCCGTTGGGTCTGGCCGCAGTTATGCATAATAGTGGTACAGTTAGGACAGTTAGCGGAGCCGGCGAGGCGTGAGGACCGGCCGCGCGGTCGCCAATGGCATTGCAATATCACACGTGACTTACGTTGTCCAGCATAAGTCACTTATGCTCATCAATTCTTTCTCTCATCAGCCTATAAACGTTCCACTGCGGGGCACAGGCCTTTCCACATGGACAACATGACTTGGATGGGGAGGTTAGGCCATAACCCACCACGCTGGCCCAATGCGGGTTGGTGAATCATTTGAATAATAGTGTAAAAGACGGTTATGTAATATGTTGAGAAAATATAGGAAAACAAATAATAGTAGGTAGTTACTTGTAACACACACTTGTACTGACATTATGAAGTTGAATGATTCGGAATTATGAACATTGGAAACAGAGTAGGAATTGTGATTGTTAAGATGAAAAATTATAGGAAGAACATTTTCGTAGTTCCAATTTATCGGAGTTAAAAATGTTGGTGAACTTTGGCGCACCCCTTTTAATCATTTTGCGAATCTGATATTCTGAGAATCTGTCTCTTCTGCGAATCTGTCATTTTGCAAATTTGTCAATCTGCGAATCTATCATTTTACGCCACTAGACATTTTGCGTTTCTGACGTTTTGCGAATCTGTCCTTTTGAGAACCGGTTTAATGTCTGCCATCTTTCGACGACAACCGGGGGCCAACGGTTTAACGTGCCTTCCGAAGTACGGAGGAGCTCGAGATGTGTTTAATTTAATTTAACCACCCATCCAGCGACCCGGCGTTGTGAAAGTTGCTTATCACCGCTGCGCCATCGAGCTCCTCGAGTTTATTAATTTTCCTCATAATTACATATTCACCTAACGAAGGTACACACACGCCAGTAGATCGACTTATCTAAAACTGTCTAATTTCTCCAATTGATATTGATCGTGTCGTGTCGGTGAAAGAACTTGTAAGAATGTTCTTTAGTCAACATTCATCAAATCTTAGAAGTTTTTACCTCTGAGATCCGAAAGAAATATTTTTACAAATATTTGAACATTCGGTTAAGATGAAGCTGCGTTTATAGATTAATGTTTTATATTTATTTTATCGTTTTATTAACGCTTCTAAGATTTGATGAAGCAATGTTGACTAAAAACATAAGCATCAAGCACTGACAAATTTCGACGGGTGAAAACCAGACCTCGGTAGCCAAGTGGTTAAGGCAGCCGCCCGGAGTGCGCAAGGTGCGTGGTTCGATTCCCGCCTGAGGTTGTCGTCTTTTTTCAGTGTTTAAAATTTTACTTAAACATTAATGCATCATTAAAATCAAATCACCGCTACATTGAATAGCTTTAACACCACGCTTAAGTACCAAATACGGGAAGGTGATCTAACCCGGGCTAATCTAACTTATATCTCAGTGGCAAAGAATTATTTAAGACCGATTTCCTTTTATACAAAAGAAATATTTCGCGCATACTCGGGGCCGAACAAAGATATTAAACTATTACTATTAAATCTCTTTGGGGCCGAAGTATCCTTGGCCCACACGTAGTAAATTGGATGTACTTAAAAAAATATATAAGTATAATTTTTCGCGGAAGGCAGTGCGGGGCGCTGGGTGATTCTGAGTCACTAATTTATTCAGCGCTTTGCAGTTTTCTATAAATTTTCATAGATATTTTAAGAATTTCTGACTTTTATGCTTAATGTTAACAATTTGAATGCAAATTTAGTCGAGAACGAATTCTGCTCGAGGTAATTTTTTCACTTTTTCAGTTTGTAATTTGCTTTTGTTTTGTATTCGCTGTAATATTATCTGTTAGGTTATTGTCTAGCTCAATCTCAAATGCCAAGTATGTTGTCATATATCAGTGTAACCTGTATGTGTACCTAAACCAAATAAATAAATAAATATACATCTTCAACGAAACATATTGTCCCACCCAGGAGTTGAACAGGACCTCCGTATATCGGATTAAGCTTCACCAGCCGTCCACCGCAGTGGTTTAGTAATTAAAGCCGCCTGTCGAGAGGGTAACGGCCTCGCAAGTGCTATTAAGCCAATTGCCCGTAATCTTGTTATTCGCGATGGCGTCTCAAAGCTACGGGAAGGGAAAGGATTGTGCTGGCCAACCGAGCTGTCACTCTCAGATACTGTCATCGCTGTTTTAATTACAAAATGCAAACTGGCTACCTATGCGCGTCGCGTAGCGGTGAAAGAACCCTCTCTTCCCTTAGGTGTCGTAAAAGGCGACTAACGGACTAAAGACCGCACATACATCCAACAGCTTAGAGCGGCGATGGGCTCACCACTTGTCACGCTGAGCACAAGTGCAGTCCCTATTTGGTGAAACGTGGACTATGGCAGGACTGCTTTTGTGGTTCTTATTGCCTAGTCTCTGATTAACCCTTCGGGGATAATAGTCGTGGTTATTATGTATTGTAACTAAGTAAGCGCTGCGCTCGGCCACGGCCAGAGGCATAGTAAAGACATGTTTTCTCTGCACCACCCTATGGTTGACTGGTAGAGAATGCCTCAGGCATTAAGTCCGCCATGTAATGTTATTTTGCAAAAGTTTAAATAAATAAATATATAAAGACTCGATGACACGGGGCTAGTAACGTAGTACTTACTATTAGTTATTCTGTGCTAGTATACGAGCTACAAGCCAGCCAGTTCGCTAAGCTGCTTGTAAGCTCGCCTCGTGTCATTGGCTTTTTTTAGTCTGCTAGTTTATTACCGATTGTAAAAAAACTCTAGCTTTTAAACTCGCCGACTAGCAGCTTGTAAACTTGCCCCCGTGTCATCGAGGCTTAAGATTAAAGTAATACTGCTTTAAGAGTGGACCTAAGGCCCCAGGATTCAATGACAAGTCGGAATAAGTGTTTCTTATTTTTCGATGCATGGGCCTGGGTTTGCGATCACTATTGATCCGTTTGGTCACTAACAGTATGTGAAAAGCGTGGTACTTAAGCCATAACCATCATTTATATCGAAGACTTGATTTTATTGAGGCTTTTGCCCATTAGTGAGACACTTGGTCTGGTGCGCTTCAAGGAATACCCCCAAAATATAGGTAAGTAATTAAGCAACCAATGACATTCTATACACGTCATGGACTAATCACACACCTTGGCAAACGCCTTGAATTTCACCCTATTTAGCTTCGAGTGCTCTTTTCATACATTGCTGTTGACACCCCGACCAGACACAATTGAAAATCAATTGTTTCGCGACCGCCGGCGGTCTTATGATCCATTTACAACATCTTCTGTCATTAAGCAGTAATGTATAAAAATTGTGCACTCGAAGCTACGTATACTAATTTTTGAAACTGACTGGAACAGAGAAGCAGCGGAGTAGCAACGGGCTGTTAATTTTTATTTTTATTCATTGAAAAATAAGAACTTACCGACTGTGACATGTTATTATACTGACTAACTGAACCGCAGCCGTTAGACCTATTTCTTATGGTGCTATCGCGTTTGACACACGCGATGGCGCTATACGAAGTCGGCAGAACGGCTGCGGGTCAATTGTGGTTTGGTTGAGGCAAGGTTGAGGTTATTTAGCGCGATCGCCCCCCTGTTTGTTGTTAGTGGTATTACTGGTATTTCCGTGGGTGTCCTTACCAGAGGCCTCATTGTAGTAGACGGAGATGCGCTCGAGCTGCAGGTCGCTGGTGCCGCGGTACACGCCCGCCGGGTCGATGCCGTGCTCTTCCGATATGATCTCCCAGAACTGAGGGCAAGAAGACATATTTAGTAAACCAAGCGACAATTTTTTTTTTACACTAGCCTGTTATGAAGTTTGCAATCAGCAAAAAATAATGTTTTCTTATCTATAGCATCTGAATATTCTCTTCTTAGCAGGGCCGGATCCAGGTAAGCAATTAGCCTGGAATCGCGTCTCATTTAGCTTGATTCTGGCAGTTACCCCATATGCCAAATGTCTAAACCACACAGCTAGGAACTATTTGTAGACATTTTAAAATAGCAGTTTTGAGAGCTTTATGTTCAAGATCGAAGGTTAGAAGCCTACTTCTACCGGAACCCTCAATCGATGACGAACTAGCTACCTTTCTTATAACTGTCTTTGTTATGGCAGTATATCTAGAGAAGATGGTGCTAAAAGGATCGTATAATCGAAGCGAATCGAACGTAACCTCCAGTCAAACTAAGAAAATTTATTTGGAATCGAACCTGGAACCTGTCATGTCAAGGCGACTTTGAGAGCGGTGGTCAAACAACTAGACCATAGAGGCGGTGAAACTAGTTTTTTTTAATATACTACTTAATTTACTTACTTACTTCTCATGAAAGTTAATAATAATTTAGCATAAATTAAAAAAAACTGCCTTTAATGAATGACTTTCGGGAAAATGTCACTATGCCTTAAAAAGGTCATTTTGTAATTTTGATCAAGATGATCAAAATTTTGTAATAATAATTATAATATCTTGATTGAATACACATAAGTGTTTAAACAAATTATTGCAAGTTGGAGTGAATAAATAAATAATGAATGCTAACTAATCTATTTAAATTAAGTATTTTAATAATTTAAGAGATGATTTATTTACGGTACTTAACCAATTAAATTAGCACCAAAGTGTTTAAAATGCAATGTAACTGCTTAATTTTTCTACACGGATAGAAAGAAACTGTAAATACATTTCTGTTCTAGTTTCAGCTGGTAATATGCAGTGCGATTTATCTAGAATAATCTAGATTATGCAAAACAGTATACGAGTGAGAAATAAAATAATGTATTATGTATGTATGTTGGCCGCATTGGCATTGTGATATGAATATTTATATGAAACTACTCCACAATGAAATGAAATTATTACATGGACATGTTGGAAGGCCAGGGGGGCGATCGCGCTAAATAATCTCAACCAAACTACTTCAACTGAACCACAATGTGACTGATCCTCAGCCGTTATAATGCTATCGCGTTTTTGACACACGCGACGCGATGGCGCTATAGCCGCTATACGAAGTCCGCAGAACGGCTGCGGCGCTCAGTTGTGGTTCAGATGGTTTGATTGTGATTATTTAGCGCGATCGCTCCCCTGTACCCAGCATTGACGTTTAAAGTCGAATAATGATTAATTGTGATTAGAAAAACGTACATCGAGGCCTGTCCCTCGTCTGCGCAGTCCTTTAGAGCGGATTCAGGCATTGCCCTAATCAACGCGATAACGCGGCCATCGCGCGATTAAAGTTCACGAATTAAGTTCGCGCGAATAGATTTTTAAACATTTTAGTCGCGCAAATGCATCGTACGATCGCCTATTAGGAGACCTTTTCTAGATCAATAGGTTTGATCGTCGACATGATCGCGTTATCGCGTTGTATTAGTTAGGTAGGACAATGCCTCAGACCCGCGTTTTTTGGGCGCGTTTAAGCTCGTTTTTGCCACGCGCAACGCGTACCTACGTTTTTTAAGTTTCTGGTCTCCACGGTAGATCAGCGTCGGCGTCGGTGTCTCAATTCTTATCTTAGTGGGGCCTGCTGGCATCAGCAGCACGACCACCGATTGGGGTCTTTTGTGCAACCTCACCCTATCACTTTGCCTCCTCAGAGAAAATGACTGCCTGCCATTGGCAATGTCTCCGAGGGCGTAGAGCCTTACATCTTCTGATTTCGGGGTGCTAATTGGTATAACCCGACATTATGCTGAGTGCTTACCGTTTCAATATCACTGTACGAGCGTTGACGCCCTTACGACTCCATTTTATAATAAATTACCTATCCTAAGTTGCATCATCGTGTTGTACTGCTGCATAGAATAAGTTGCCTTTTTTTGTTATTCTTCTTCTAAGCGCAAGCAAAGCCTCAACTACAGACTGACCCCAACGAGCACGAACGAACTCGCCGGAATAAGCGTGTGTTGTATAGGTACTTGCTTTCGGTTTTATAAAGCTCATAATGTGAAACGTAAGCGGAAACGTGGCTGACTTGGGCTAGAGAATATATAAGATGACTGCTAGAAACCGCAAGAAATTTCAAGGGCTGGTCAGGTCGAGTGTTTTATACATGACAAAAATGACAAAAAAGGAATTCGTGTTTTTTCGTAGGTACTTATCGCCCAGCTGACGCGGACAGGTCAACAGACGGCCGTATGCTTTGAAATAACTCAAAGACTATCCAATTAAAATTTACAAAATGAATTATTTCATTAAAAATGAAAAAAACACTAATTCCTATTTTGTCATTTTTGTCATGTTTAAAACATTTGACCTGACCAGCCCTTGAAGTTTCTTGCAGTTTCTAGCAGTCACCTTATAAACACTACCGTGCCTAGGCGGAGATGGAGTGGTGACTTTAAACATTTTTTGTTTGAGTGGTCTGAGGCGGCCTTTGATCAGTATATGACACAATATAGGCTATCATAAAAAAAAAACTATATGTATTGCGCGCAATGATATTTTATGTTTAGATACGTTGCCTGGCCTCCGTAGTGGCAAGGACAAATCAAGGTAATTGACTGGACTTCACTCAGTCACACGTCAGTCAGAGTCTCGTCATTACGTTTGCACCTTTTTAAAGTTTTTTATGTTGTTTGTTAGATAAAATGCCTTCCTGTGTATACAGAAATTGCAAAAACTATACTGCAACAGTAAGAGACAAGAAAAGTATTTAATTTCATTTGTAAGTATTGTAAATACGAATTTAAAATAGAAAATTTTCATTTAGTTATGACATTTGCGCTGTTGCCAATTCGATATGCGTGAGCGAGAAGCGTGTACTATGTTTTCTGTAAGAGTGAAAGAGAGAAAACAATGGCGGCCGAGATAGCCGTGCAAACTGCAAAGGGGAATGCGCTGTTGTCAATTGGTCGACTACCATAAATAGTTTTTATCTCTTTTTAGCAATAGGCTTGACATGATTGTATTTATTTTCTTTCCGTTTCGACGTGTATTACGTCATAGAAACAATTTCGCCATTTTTTAAATGCAATTCGTTCACGTATGACTAGTCTATTTATAAAAGGTCATTGATTGCGCGTAGGCGCGTGAGTCAAAACTAGCCTATACCTATACGCGCGTATAAAACGCTGGTCTGAATCCGCCCTTACTGTTGACCAACACCGATAACTGATAAAGTTGTCAAAGTGCCGCTATCTCGCTGTGAAACATTACACCGGCACGGAACAAGCCTATTTTGTTATATCTACGCGTCATTACAAACGTATTTATCATGTAGTACATCGATTGATAGTCCAAATTTTTTGTCTAAGTTTTCTTTTATACACCTGTGTATTATTTATATACTTAGGTATACTTACGCAAAATTTTATGCGAACAAATTAAGAGTTTGAAAACGTTGACGGGGGCTGGGTAGACTTCATCACTGCATCTGAATCGATTCCTGCTCGTGGAGATTTTTCAACGACTTCCATATTAAATATATGTTTTTTTAATCATGCCGCTAGTTAATTTGATACTAAAATTACTAGGAATGGTCTGGGGCCACTCTTTTACTTGTAGTTTAATTTATCAGTTCATTTGTTAGCAGATTTCTGTAATTTAGCAAATGTTTGAACGCGCATCAATTCAGAATGGCTGCACCTGCGGGGTGCAGGTATTATTTTGATAATTCTTTCTTTATTGTATTTGTAATTGTCAGGACCAGCTCTGTATCGGCTAAAAAAATACGAATATGGACATGGGCTTCATTTGACATTTGAAGTCCATAATATGCCCATATAAGGACAAAATATGGGCTTCAAATGTCAGATGAAGCCCATGTCCACATCCATATTTTTTAGCCGATAGACCTGCAGAATTGTATGAAACATTTTTTTTGGAAATTCGTCGTGGTTTCGTGGTGAAACGAAGTCGCGAGCGGGCCGCTAGTGCTCATAATAATTGTAACATATTTTTTACAGATGGATGTATATTTATTTATTGATTCGTCAACATTTGTACACACTAATACACTTAATTTATTACTAGATTACAATAATATATCTAGGTGAGACAATCACTTACAGGCAAATACAGCTCGGGTACTTCTAAATATCAATTAAAGAAGAATGGGCGTTTTTGCATGAAAGCCGTCCTATCCCACCCCTTGTAAGTTCCCACATGGTAAGACTCAATTTTATATTATCGTTATTAATGTTTGTGTTATTATTTTACAATAAAAGTATTATCTATCTATCTATCTATTATCATTTATTATTTTAATTTACTTCTTCTCAAGAACTTTTTTCTCCAATACCTGACAGATTTGCTGTCATACAATAAAATGCTTTACTTTTCAAGTACTTTTATTTGATGCATAGATGTAAGTGTTACAAAGGGGGGGGGGGGGGGGGTCGCTTTGCCCATTCTTCATAACACAGTTTAAAAATATATATATCTTACACTGAAATATTAAATTAAATTACTACAACAACGTGTTTGAAGGCGTGAAACAACAAAATGGAATGAATTGCTCTGGGTGGGTGGGTCAAAGTAAATATCAAATCGGTCGCTATATTCATTTATCAATGAACCAAACACAGTTCTTCTGAGTGGCACGTGAAAAGGAGTTATTGTATAAATCTTATAAAGGCAAATAATTTAAATTACTCTTGATTCTGAAGACTCCTAACTTTGACAACCAATACCAATGGTGCAGAATAAAACTTTATATTAGTCATGCAAATTACCATTAATAACTACCTACTCTAATGTTTAACTTGAAAAAGTAACACAAGCCATACATTTTGTAATGGGGTTGCTTCCAAATGTCCGGTCGGTTACCCCACCGGACAGTCACGCGATGGGCCGGACCATTCGGACAAATTGGTGGGTGTTTGACACGAATGACTGGTATCGATTGGCTGGGCTGCGGCTAGGGTTGCCAGACGGTATCCAAAAGGAGGACATGTCCTCCTTTTCCATGTTTTGTCCTCCCGTCCTCCCTTACCTACTGTAAGTCCTCCTTTTTGCTAAACGTCTAAGTGCTAAAAACATTCAATGTTTCTCAGAACTGCTCAAGATCTGCGAGTTTTATTTTTATATAAACGCACATAACGCAAATGTGGAAAGAGTTTTTTCACTGATTAATACTCAGTGGAGCAAAGAGATTAACAGGCTAAGTGTGCAGTCATTTAAATCTTTAATTCTTGCTCAATACAACTTCATAAACATGACATTGTGAAGATTTTCATAATTATTTGTTGAAAAACCAAGAACATCTTGCAAAAATTGGCAGCTCAGCTAAATATGAAAATAAAGTAAAATAATATGAAAAATTCATTTAATGGCGAATGTCCTCCTTTTTAGAGCCATCTCAACCACCTTTATCAAATTATCATTGGCAACCCTAGCTGCGGCTGGCCTACCGAAAGGTACATACGGCTGCAGACAACCTATCCTAAACTGTCAATTTTTTTAAATCCATATTGATCCTTACATCTCTAATGATAAAGGTCAAAATGTGTAGCAGAAATTTGACATTTTGTGGTAAGTTTAAATGCGGCGTCTGTACTTAACACTTAAATATTCATGTACAATTGGTTGGTACGTACAGCTAACTTGCTGAGTCGTTGTCCTTCGACAAATTCACCATTAAGAGTGTTAGCCTAGTCTTTGGCTTAGTTTTTTGACCCATTGGTGTCAATGTCTTTGTTCATTTCTGTGATATATGAATCAAAGGCCAATTAATAAACCAAAACATTTGCATGTTTGGTACAAATACATCAATCTAAGTCTGAGTCCCAATAACAGCCGCAAAGGACCAATGATAATGATAAATAAAACCAAAAACGATAGATAAAACCAAAAATTAAAACAATAATATTAAGGGCTAAGAAAGAATATTATTAATATATCACGACTATTGCACCCGAAGGGTTAGTAGAGACTAGGCAATGAGGACCGCAAAAGCATAGTCCTCTGTCATTTTCATAAAATAGCGACTGCAAATGAACTTAGCGATGACAAGTGGTGAGCCCATCGCCGCTCTATGCTGTTGGATGTATGTGCAATCTTTAGTCTGTTAGTCGCTTTTTACGACACCCAAGGGAAGAGGGGGTGGTAGTATTTTTTTAATGAGTCGCTACGTGACACTGCTTAATATTAACCATCATCAGCCTATAAACGTCCCACTGCTGGGCACAGGCCTCCCTCGTGGACAACAGATTAGGCCCAATCTCCGCATATATTATGTAGTGTATAATTGTATATATTGAAATGAAACACTTTTTACGGATTAACTCGCGTTTTATTTTACTACATTACATAGTTTTTTAGTTCCCTGACGTTTCGAACCCTTTATACAGGGTCCGTGGTCACAGGGAGACTGAGGTATTGGTCGCCTCATAGTTAGAGGTTATTTGCCTACCGTCAATCATTTTTATATTTAGGTAACCGGGTGCGTTCAGGTTTACACAATACGATTTAGGTCTGGCAATGTGTTGCTGTTGGGGCTGGGATTTGATGACCTGTATGATGGGGTCCCAGGCAGGTGGTCGTAAATTCCAACCATCCTCTCTATTGAAATTTCGATGTTTTTTAATTTCAATAGCCTCGCGTATCATCCTAGGAATGGATCGTTATCTTACGCGGGTTCATACACTTCTCTTTGTTTGCCCGATGTATGAGAGCCCACAGTCGCAGTCTAGTATGTACACGCCTGCATCTTGAAAGGGTATGTGTCTAAGTGTGTATAGTTAATATAGGAAGGTCTGTGCCCACCACTGCTTATTTTTTTTGATAATTTTACCTACTGGACTTAAAGAGGTTTATTTATTGTAACTGTTGGTTAAAGAAGCCCGCAGGAGTACATTCAATTAACAACAGCTCAATAGAGTCACAATGGGAACAGATTGCGACTGATTGAGCTTACAACAGGATGTCAACGACTTCTTGATCTCGTCTCGATACAGATTTATACATTGTGCATTGGACGTGCGCGGCGCAACGATAGAAAAGCAACTGACATCCAATGATATTACATGTGACATTACGGTTAAAGAATGTTGACATATTAACGGCTTGTGTCAATAACCTTTCTTTACATCTACTGTTTTGCCTACTAGAGTGAGGGCATATGAGTAAAGAAATCATGTGGTGAGGGCTTCGATCAACAATACCAACTAGATAACGCGTCACATACAAAATCAAAACTAAATTCTGTCCACGTGAATAAATACTTTTTCAAAGCAATAAATTACTCCTGTCACTTAAAAATGAAAAGACGTCAATAACATTTAGTGGTGAAATCAACATTAAGGGGAGGTATTTCGAGCGCTTCCCTCTCGTTCTCTCGACGGTACAACGGTAAGGGACGGGTATAACAGCAAAGCGGCGCGAATAATCGCGTTTTATATTTTAAAAAATTGATAGAAGTAATAAATAAAAAACCATCGGTTATAATAACTCAAGTTATTTACGAGCTTTATTTTGGTAAATGACTCATAATATCAAATCACTTATTTTAAGAATAAAACCTGGAAAAGAAGATAAAATGACACAAAAATATGTAACTTTGTGAATTTATTCTATCGAGCCAACTTTATAAAATCGTGTTTCCATCGGGTGTATTTCACAGAACAAAGCCTCAACAATATTTCATAATTTTCGCAGATTTTAATTTTATTGTTTACTACTTCAAAAAGTAATTCTAAGAACGTGTTATTTTAATTTTTCACTAACACCTAGCCTTAAGAGGCAACAAATAAAGTACTTTTTCCTGTTATTGCCTTGCAAGAAAATAAGAGCTCACTTCTCAAGTGCGCTCTTATTTACCGAGACACATTTTTAGCGCCGATCTGACATCTAGTTGTATTGTTGATCGAAAGGTGAGGGGCATAATAACTGTAGTAAGCAAAGCAAGCCGAGTGGCCAATCACTCGGTTCTATATCCGGATGTCCCGAGTTTAATTCGCAGCTGGGATTTTTCGATGCATAAGTATAGCCCGGGTTTGTGATGAGTGATTACCATTTGGCAATCGTGGTGCTAAACCCCTTAAGCACCGTAAAACCAGACACAATTGAAAAAAATTGTTTTGCGACCGCCGGCGGTCTTATGATCCTTGACCTATTACGAGGCCTATTACATCTCGACTGTGATGTTTGCGTAAAATGCCCATTTTCGCATTTTGTAGTAATTTTGCAGTTGTATTTATCGTTTTTATCGAAATAGGATAATATTATTGTAAAATCTTTATTCCTCATTCATGAAGTAACAATTTTTCTGGTATAAATTTTGCTCAATAATATTATGTAGATAGGAGAAATTCACAGTTAACTTAAAGTGATTTTCAAAGTTTTTTGGTTTAGAACATTGTAGTAATAATAGCTCAATGGTTTAGAATCAGATTTTTTTCTATATAGAATTAATGATACTTACTCGTATCTAACAATTCCGAGGCCGCTACGAACTATACGATTATATAAGAGATAACATTCTAATTTTTCTATTTCAATTGTTCAGAACAGTAGTTCAATCTAGGAGCTCAAAAAAGTGGCTTCTCTCATTTTATGAAAATCTTACTCTGCAGTCATAGGTTTAATTAAAAAGTTAAGCAAAATTTACAAAAAGCGAGGCCGCTACGAACTATGCCAATAGCTATTCTACACTATTCAATAAGTCAAAATTGTTAATGTATTTTTCTTTCTGAGATCAAGAACGCCAAAATTGGCCATTTTACGCAAAAATCCCAGTAGAGATGTAATAGGCCTCCTAAGTCCTACCTAACACATCAATAAAAGCGATGATTTGATATCAATGAGGGAGGCCTAATGTGCCTTCGCCCTTCAGTAGGACAGTTTACAGGCTGTAGGTACTTTTATTAAGCAAAACCACAGAGTGTATGAGACATGCTACTAGAGGTTTGTTAGTTTTTTTTTTTTATATGAGAAGGAGGCAAACGAGCAGGCGGGTCACCTGATGGAAAGCAATCACCGCCGCCCATGGACACCCGCAAAACCAGAGGAGTCGCAGATGCGTTGCCGACCTTTAAGGAAGGAATAGGGTTAGGGGAAGGAAAGGAATTGTGAGGAGGGGTGGGAGGGGAAGGGGCCTCCGGAACTCTCACTGGCCGGACGAAACACAACAGCACCAAGTGCCATTATTTCACGCCGGATATTCGTGAGAGGGTGGTATTACGCCGGGCGAGCCGGCCCAATGCGTGCTGCAACGCAGCGTGGCTCTACCACTCAGTCAGTGTCACTCATTTAGCACCACCCAGGGGTCACGTGTAGGGTCTCAAGGGTAAACCTACGGACGCGAGAAACTTTAACCCCCAAAATTAGTTGCCTTCATAATCACTTTCTGTAATTTAAAAACACAAAAACAATTTATCCCAATAATTTCTTACTGCTTATTTTATTTTTAAGTGTTTCTATTTACGTTACTTCGATGTCGCGTAAACTTTACAAGCCACGGCCGCCACAATTATGTTGACGTTCGTTCCTGTCTACCAGCCGGTGGCGCCACCGGCGGTCGATACCGGCAATTAGGGAAGCCCTGTCAGGATACCGGGAAACGGGACCGGTAATGCGACGACTTACTAGAACTTTAAACTAGTCATATTTATAATGAGTATGGATTGCTTTTTACATAGTCTTAGGGCGTAGACAGATATAGGACCTCACTCATAAACACTGTTGCAGTATTTAGCTAAAAAAAGGTTGAACATTGTTTGGTAGGTCTACGTAGCAAAATCGTCATTTCGAAGTTGAGCAAAGGAGATACAATCTTTCTAATTACTTAAGTATCATTTTTTAGGTAGTACGGTTCTTCTAATACATAAGAGGGTTCACGCATTTCGGTTTCCCATACAAACTTCCAGATCGAATTTTTTTTAAACCATTAAGCCAATTTTGTTGAAACTTTGTTGAAACTCAGTTAAATAAACGTTTTTAAAAAATGTTTTCAACAAACCATTTAGATCCCTGTTTACTTTAGCATGCAAGCTCATTGGTTTTTAAAAATTTCAACTTGGAAGTTTGTATGGGAAACCCAAATTCTGTAAACTCTTTTAACCAGTCAAGGATCATTCGACCGCCGGTGGTCACGAAACAATAGAATTTCAATTGTGTCTTGTTTTACGATCCTCAAGAAGTAAGGAGAACCTTAAACTTTGATGAAGGTTGTTGTAGAAATACAAATAAATTGAGTCGATATAGTAGGTTAAAGTAGGTTTGCGATAGATTATTTTAACAAACTTCTGTCAATATAACTCATTACAACATTATCAATCAGTAAACACAATGGCGACATCAGATCTATATTTTTATCGACGAGAAATGAACAAAAAATCCATCGCGCCCGCCAGACGGTGAAAGTGATAGAGACGCCAGCGCCAGACCAACTAATTGCATGTCGCGACTCCCATCAATCGCAGAAGCATCAACCGGTAAAAAAAGCTCGTGAAAAGTTTGACATTTCGCACTCTTACTAAAATGTCGAACTAATTAAAAGTTTTCATACTTATTTTTAAACTAAGCTGGTTACCTGTTACCATTTTAAATCTTTTTGTTTATACAAAGGTTGTCTGGAAGAAATCACTTTTAGTGATAAGACCACCCTTTGTACTTACGTCAAATTAATATGTAATTATTTTATTTTTTGCCAAAATGTTTTCTTTTTGTGGTGTACAATAAAGTATATTTATCTTATCCTAACTTACCTAACTCTTTAAAGTCAACATTTTGAGTTCGGTCTATAATTTACAAGTCTTACTGCCGCCGTAAAAAAATACAATTTTAAAAGTGTTAAGAAGTATCTCAACCATAAGAAACTTTTAAACCATATTGTAATAAAAGTTCTGTATAGAAACAGCTGCTTTTATCGGAATTTCATAGTTGCCTTGCCTATAATAGTTCTTCTGGCCCAGTTCCGACTCAAACCCCTGTATAAATTAGTTACTTACACGAATTTGTCAGTTACACATTTTATACTTTATGTAGTTTAAAAACTAGCTCGTAACAAATCCTAATATAAAATACGTAGGTACCTACGTACCTATTAGATATTAGTCATTTCCATAAAACTTTTCCGTTACAGTCCGTTAAAAACATAGCCGTGTCATTTATTCAGTTAAACGTTACCGCGCGTCGGAAATTCCCGATCCAAAAATACAGGCAGGAGACACAAAACTTTCTTTTTTTTTCTTTTCGTCCTCCGCCATCTTGGAGACAGCACTCCGCTGCAACTTGAAAATAGAATCGACGTGGATTCAAGTTTTTCTTGTTGCATTTTAGGAGTTGCGTTGGTCGCCCGCGCCTCCATCGCGCCGCGGCCGGGCTTGTTGCATGAGAGTGCAACTTATTTTTGGATTCCCCCGCACTTCTTCCATATCTAGCTTTGTGTAAAATGTGTAACACGATATAGGAAAACTGATAATTTGTCGATAGGAGGCCATATACCTGTATACATAGTATAATACATAGTATACAGGTTACCAGAAGGGGGCATAAAGTAAATTAATAAAATTAAAAAGATATTGAAAAGATGTTTCAAAATAATAATAGTAGAAGAAAACCAAATTACCTACGAATAAGTTTCAACCAACGATTTTTGTAGGGCTACACACAAAAAGGACATTTAATTGATTTTGCTATCAAGTACTTATTTATTTTGTTAACTATGTAGATACCTACCTACTTATTTTATTAATTTTTAATGTCATACATTTTAGTAAGTAATTTTATTAAGTACCTACTATCATTGTACCTACCTAAATAAAATTATTATATCATTGATTGTAAAGTGTAAAATGGATTTAGTTTTCTTTTTCAGTACTTAAGTACTTGTACGAGTACTTCGCCACCATACAAGGCTAACGGAAGCTCATTTAGGGTGGATTCGACCAAACTGGAATAAGGTCTTATACCTAGATTAAGCGACGAATTTGTTTAAACTAATCTCGGAGTAAGTCTTATTCTAGTTTGGTCGAATCCACCCTTAGTAGGACAGGTAAAAAACTACTTTCTGAAAAGTTAATTCTAAATAAATAGATTTATAAAAGACATTGTAACAGCTGCACTAAGTTGGTATTCTGAGAGCTGCACCCATTGAGCACCAATACTCATGTCTCAATTTCAACATGTAAACCAATAAACATAATCTCCATTTATGGCCCCTGTTCCGGGATATTATCATCTGTCAGCGTGTGATCCTGTAGGCAACGGAACACATCTCCATAAAGCCATTATTCACAAGTAGGTGAGGATGTGCTCAACTAGCAGATGCCGCGTTGATGGAAATTTAACAGTCTCGGTGGGATTACTGTGCCTAATTGGACGCGGGACGGGATAACAGTTGTAAAGAATGGAGCTACTTTACACCTTCTTAGTAGGAAAATCATCATTATGATAAAATATAGAAAGCTATAAACGTCACACTGCTGGGCTTAGGTCTTCCCACTTGAACTAGCAAACGGAACTAAAAATTTTCTGTGAGAAAACATAATTGAATTCCTATTGTGTCTGGCTTTACGGTAGTTGACAGCACAAAGATTGTTAATATTACTATTTTTAATCTTTACTACTTAAAAAACTGTCTAACACGCGCCGCAGGTGACTTTCGTTTTCCTACACCATGATGTAGCAAGCAAGTGCTCATATTTTTAAACATCCAACAAAAATGCTGTACGCGCCGTCTGTAAGCGTTGGCATTCTGTAAACATTCCTCGGCCACTTACCGTTACACTAAAGAAAAAAGAACGGAAGCCAGGCAGCGCCATTTTTAGTTGAGGAAACGGGGCAACGGGATAACTGCTCTAAATTCTAGTGTACAAAGTTTTATTATCGAATTGTTGTAAAAGGATAGGGTGGTCTCTTTTGAATTACTATTTTTTATTTCAATGATTAACATAATTAAAGTGGAATAATACCAATCATTCATCAAAGAACAACAATAATATTAAATAAGTACTTAATTCATTAAAAAAAAGATCACCATTAATACAACTTTTTTTAAAGTACTGGGTTGCGTCCGCGACTTTGCAATCAAGACATTATTTCTTGTTGTATAATGTTGTGCCACAAAACAAGTCTTTGCCGTCAGCATCCGGAAACATAGGTAGTACCTATTTGCCTAGGATAAAAAGTTGCCTTTCTTAATTCAGGGATAGCATAGCTTTCTAGTAGTGTTTTTTTAACTAGTTATTTTGTGGTTCCAAAGATTACCTTCCTACTTACTTTATCTACTAGGTAAAAAGATTATCATGCATAATCAACAAGACCAAAGTAATTGAAATTGCTAAACGAAATCGTAATATTTGCTTATTATTTACGCAAATAAACTCGAAGATAACGAAACGTTAATTGCGGAGGACGAGGGTTCGATTACCACCTGAGGTAGACATGTTAAAAATATTTTGACTTACAAAATAATGGGTATTATAATTTTTTTTAAATATATATTTGCTCCGTAAGGGAACAGGCTAAGGTTAAGGTAAGTTTTTTTATTATTTTTTTCCCTAGATGATAATGAGTGGTGATTAAGAGACCTATTACATTTCGAATGTGATTTTTGCGTAAAATGCCCATTTTCGCATTTTGTAATAATTTTGCAGTTGTATTTATCGTTTTTATCGAAATAGGATAATAAATTTGTGCATAATATTACAAATCTCCATTCTGTGAGCATAAGTTGAATTCGGACGGCCGGCGCATCGCATTTTGTAGTAATTTTGCAGTTGTATTTATTGTTTTTATCGAAATAGGATAATAAATACATAATAAAATCTTTATTCCTCATGAAGTAACAATTACTCTGGTATAAATTTTGCTCAATAATATTATCGTAGATAGGAGATACTCACAGTTAACTTATAGCGATACACAAACATCACAATCGAGATGTAATAGGCCTCTTAAGATGATGAATGATAAATGATATTCCCCAAACCCCTTGAGTCCTCAGTAAAGATGTGGAACTTTATTGAGATCTCACGTGGACTTCTTAAGAGAATTTGAAAAGTGATGTTGCACTGTTTTGTTTCATTTGCCAACACTCAAGCCCGTTCACAAACATTTAACGGTTAATAATCCACTATTCTTTCACATTAATGTTGGAAAAAACACAAATTTTAGAAAATAAAACCAAACTGCAGACATGACGCATCACTTTCCCGCCAAGAAGTTTTTAATTTTCTTTTCGTTGACAGTATTTGAAGTTGCTCTTCGCCATATTTATTTGAACTTTAATGTCAAACTAACTACTCGTTTATCTTTAACAACTGCATAACGTGTGTCACGCCGTCTCGTCTGTAAAATGACATTAAATTACAGGGCAAATTAGTACTTAGATGTTACATTTTATAGGTGTAATAAACCTACTTGACTTTAAACTATTCCTGTATCGGTTATACGACGTCCTATGTACTGTTCCTAATGGTGATGAGTAAATGCTTTTCATTCGTTGTATTCATATTGTTATTTTGCTATGTTGTATCATGCATGCTGCGATACAAAACCAGAGAAAGAAACAAACTTGCTGAGTTTCTTGTTACATTTTCTCGTTACAATGTCTCCACTCTCCACCGGCCCGTTCACAAACATTTAACGGTTAATAATCCACTATTCTTTCACATTAATGTTTAAACGCAATTTCCTAATGAACTATGAAAAAAGGTATTCTATAAAGTTCATTTTGAAAAAAAAATCATTTTTATTACTTATTTATTCTCAATTTAGCTTTTAGCCTTTTGTCCCCGACTAATATTAAAATATTAATTTTACCAAACACTAATTGTTCTCACATTATTGTTTCCTAAAGTTTACGCCAACTGAGCATCATGCAACACTTTTTACGAATATACATTAGGGATAGGAACAGGATAAATTCATTCATACCTACTCGAGGTTAGTTTAATGCTTACAGTTACATCCGATCCAACTGTATTTGTTTTTGTACATTATTAAACTATTCTGCATAAAATTTTTATTTTGAAAAATGGATATAAATTTTTTTTTAGTTGTGATTGTGACGCCTCGCTGGCCGAGTGGCACACCGCCAACCGATCCAGAGGTCCCGCGTTTGATTCTCGGGTTTGGCCAAGTATGTTCAGACTTTTCGATGCAGCCCAAGTTTGTGATTATTACTTATTTATTTAATTCAAATTGTGGCGGCTTATTATTAAAACAATTCTACCAACTACCAACCCATCTCTTCTCTTGGGTGCAGTAAAAAGCGACTACGGTCTGAAGACTATCCAACAGCATAAAGCGGGGGTTGGCATTTGAAACGAGTACCCTCGTTCTGGGGAAACGATACCGTGGGGGAGCTCAGGGGGTCTTACTGAAACCCCTGCTATCGATTTTGGTTGCCGGAAGTAACCTACGATTTATTATATTTTTTTCAATTTATTTAATGTTTGAGTGAAACGAAACGAAAAACAACATGCAACAAGGTAATGTCATTAGAGAAACGTGCGGAGCGGAGAAGCGGGGAGACGGCGCCCCCTGCCATGAAAGAAGTCTAAAGAGGTATTAGGTTAGTTTACTTTACCTACTGCTTATTATGGCTTTCATTTATCAGAAATAATAGCGAATATTATAATGGCTTATTATTTCCTAAGGTTTACGCTTCGATCCTATGGGTTACGCGAACGCGAACACCACACATTATATTGAAACACTTTTGCGGGATAAAATTCGCGTTTAATAAGTAAGTAGTTAACTATAACTACATTTTATGGTTATATTTTTAATCCTAACATTTCCCTTTGTTGCGTGCGTGCGTGTTTGTGTGCGTGCGTGCGTGCGTGCGTGCGTGCGTGCGTGCGTGCGTGCGTGCGTGCGTGCGTGCGTGCGTGCGTGCGTGCGTGTGGGTGTGTGTGTGAGTGTGTGTGTAGTTACTGGGTAGGGATAACATAATATGCGGTTTATTTATATAATATTAACGTACTTAAATCACTTACCATTTATTTATCTTTCTACATGTAGTTCTATTAATTGCGTTTATTCTAATAAACTCTTGCGTCGCGCATGGTTTTAAATAGGTCAACATAATTAATTTAATTAATTGTTTTTATTTTTATTCTTGTACTCTCATAATATCATAATGCTATACTTGTATCATTACATATTATAAGGTAAAGTCGCCGTTTTCCTCTGTCTGTGGCACCGCACTATTCTCCTAAACCACGCAATGGATTTTTATGCGGTTTTCACTAAAAGATAGAGCGTTAACTGAGGATGGTTTGTGTTTATATTTTGTAGATATATTTTTTTAAATGGCTGAACTATGACGGTTTTTCTAAGTTAGCGTGGACGAAGGCGCGGGCGGGCAATGATATTATATGTGTAGATACGTTGCCTACCCTCCGTAGTGACTAGAACAAATCCAGGTAATTGCCTGAACCTCATTCAGTCACATGTCAGTCATTGTCACGTCAATACGATCGTTACCGTTACAAGTTTTTGTGTTGTTATTTGGTTAAAAGGCCTTCCTGTGTATACAGAAATTGTAAAAATGATACTGCAACCTTAGGTACTATTATTTATTCTGTGCCTTAGGAGACAAGATTTTTTTAAATTTTACTCATAATTATTGTAAAAATAAACTTAAAATAGAAATTTTCATTTAGTGAGGACATTTTGCCCTGTTGCCAATTCGATATGCATGAGTGAGACGCGTGTACTATGTAAGAGAGAGACGTTTCTGTAAGAGTGAAAGAGAGAAAACAATGGCGGCCGAGATGGCGCATAAATTCAATGAGCTCATTGGTCAACTACTTTATAGAGTATACAAAACTTAAAATATATGTTTATCTCTTTTTAACAATAGGTTAATAACATGATTACATTTATTTTCTTTTCCTTTCGACGTGATTACGTCGTAGAAACAATTTCGCCATTTTTAAATGCAATTCGTTCAGGTGTAACTAGTCTATATAAGAAGTAGGAAACGCCTTTATGAACTTTATGGTGAACGCAACTATAACACCAGCGATGACTTCAAATTATATGTTAAAAATTATTTAAAGTTATTCAAAAGAGTATGTCGATTAGCCAAGGCAAACTATCTGAGTTCTAAGATTAAGAATAGTAATGACAAAATAAAAATGACATGGAATATTATAAATAGTGAAACAGGAAAGGTCAAAAGTCGTAATAATGAGTACAATTTAAATTGTGATAATAAAACCTTGACTTCTGATGCTGATGTTGCTGCAGCATTTGAGAGGTTTTTTACTGACATTCCAGTTTCAACTACAAAAGCCTTGATTTCCTCCCCCACTGTAGCTGAATCTGTTTTGAAGGAGAATGTTAAAGATTGTGAAAATAATTTCAGTTTTCAAAAAATTTGTGTTATAGATATAATAAAAACATTTAACACTCTCAATAAAAAGAAAACTGCTGATCTGTGGGGTAATTCCGTGGACGTCGCTAAATCTGTAATTATGACAATAGCTCCAGTTTTAGCTTGCATATTTAATGAATGCATTGACTGTGGTGTTTTTCCTGACCTCATGAAATATAGTAAAATAATTCCATTATTTAAATCAGGTAGCACTTCTGACCCCTCTAACTTTAGACCTATTTCTGTGCTACCCACATTTAGTAAAATTTTTGAAAAGTTAATGCTAGATCAAATGCAAATTCATTTTTATAAAAATAAACTTTTACATTGTAAACAATATGGTTTTACTAGGGGTCGCTCTACAACTGACGCCGGTGTTGAGCTTTTAATCCAATATTTGATACCTGGGAGGAATCACAGGATGCCCTAGGGGTATTTTGTGATTTATCCAAGGCTTTTGATTGTGTTTTACATGAAACTTTGGTCAGGAAGCTTAACCACTATGGAATTAGGGATGCTTCTTTGAGCCTTCTGATCTCATACTTGAGGAACAGGATTCAAAAGGTCGACATTAACGGTAAAAGATCTCCGGGATCAGTGGTTAAAATGGGAGTTCCGCAGGGTTCAATACTTGGTCCATTCTTGTTTTTGGTTTATATTAATGACTTACCTTATTTTGTAAAAGACAGTCATGAGATAGTATTGTTTGCTGATGATACTTCACTTTTATTCAAAGTGAAACGACGACACCCAAATTATGACGATGTGAATAATGCGGTCTCAAAGATTGTTCACTGGTTTAGTGTTAATAACTTGCTATTAAACGAGGGAAAAACCAAATGTGTAAGATTTGTATTGCCTAATGTTAAGCAGGTAATAACTAGTGTACAAATTAAAGATAAGAATGTGAATCCTGTGGACACCACTGTGTTTCTAGGCATCACGTTGGATGCCAAGCTTCAGTGGGGCCCACATATAGCTAAATTGTCGAATAGACTTAGCTCTGCGGCTTATGCAGTAATGAAGATCCGTCAGTTAACTGACGTTGATACAGCTAGATTAATTTATTTCAGTTACTTTCATAGTGTAATGTCGTACGCCATTTTACTGTGGGGAAATGCTGCCGACATTCAAACTATCTTTGTGCTGCAGAAGAGGGCTATTCGAGCAATATATAACCTACAGGCTGGTGACTCTCTCAGAGAGAGATTTAAGGATATAAGTATAATGACAGTTGCATCACAATATATTTATGAAAATCTTGTGTATGTTCATAAAAATATTGAAATGTTTTCAAAAAACAGTGATATTCACAAATTAAATACTAGAAGTAAGAACAAATTAGCAGTGCCTTATACTAGGCTCCATAAAATAAATAATTCTTTTAAGGGTCTGTGTGTACGATTATACAACAAAGTACCAAATGATATTCAGAAATTAGATCTTGATAAATTTAAAATCAAAATCAAAGAAAAGCTTTATAAAAAAGCTTATTATAAAGTGTCGGATTATACAGAAGACAAAACAGCTTGGGTCTGAAATGCTCCAAGTACCTACTCCAACAGCTATTTCTAATTGCCTATAATTAATTTATATAGAGCACCATATTTAATTAAACTATTTACATTCAAATTCATATTTTGTATTTTGTGACCTGGTAACGACATATAATATATATATATTTTGTAAATGTCGTTGCTTCTGTGCGCTGTGGTTTCTTGCGCCCGTTCTTTGCCACAGTTAAAAAATGATGTCCTGAATGGGTGGTAGGTTAAAAAATATTTGTACGTTTCAAAGTACTTATTAATTGAGTTTATTGAATAAATATATTTTGACTATTGACTATATAAAAGGTCATTGCGGGCGGGCCGCTAGTTTGTAATAAACTAATATTACGGTCGGCCTTAGAACTCGCTCACGTCACGTCACGTCACGACTATTCTCCCCTATCCTATGGGCCGTTTACACGTATTAAGTTGTCAAGTAGTTAACTAAATTTTAAGTTAATTTTAACTTAATTTTAAGTTGTCGATCGTTTACACGTGTGTTTACTTAAGCACTCTTTAGTGCATACGGCGGCGACACATCGCGGCAAGACCGGCTCTCGTCACACACGAGACTTCACGACTTCACTAAATACTTCACTAAATTGTTGCGTCCACACGTCAACTAAATGACAATTTAGTAAAAGTCGTCCTTGGTAAAAGCCACGCCTACCGGGGAATGCAAGCGGTGCGGGAGGGGCGGTTACTTACTCAAAAAATAGACTCGATTCTATTCTACTTGTTCACTTGCCCACTAAATCGTTTACTTACCACTTGCTACTAAATAGCTTATAAGTGACTGTTCACACGCAAGAATTTAGTTAAAATTAACTTAAAATTAAGTTACCTACTTGACAACTTAATACGTGTCAGAGACTAATTAGGCTATGAGCAGCGTAAAAATTACGAATAGACAGATGAGCGTTTGCCACTCTTGTCTAGCTTGCCTCCCTTGTGGGGATAGGGTATCCACAAGGATGATTCACTGGGGGGAAAAAAGTGCGAATTTAAAAATTATCAACACTTTTTCAGAACAACCGTTTGTAAATAAACATGGTATAACATGAGAAATGGTCAAACTAAAATACCTACTTACCACTTTACAGTTACTATATTGACTTGCAGCGCGTTTTCAATGCCATTTCAATATTCATCAGACTAGTGATATCATAGAATGAATGTAGTGGAAATAAACTTTAAAGTTACTTTTCTATTGATTTTTAAACAAAGAGTAGAGCTATGAAATATAAATGTCAGATCAAGAGCACTCTAAACCGACAAGCATGTAAGTACCTAGGTTTAGAGAACATTATTATTGAGAGTGAAGCAAAGGATACTTACCTATGTCAGGATCGATCGTAGCAATATAAATGTTGATAAGTTAAAAATGTCATAATAATTTATCTGAACTGTGTCAAAAAACCTAGTCATCAAACTTCAAGTTATTTAACTTCTTTTGAAATTTGAATGTCCAAACATTTTTTGCACTACATAGGTACTTACCTAAGTATTTCTTTGTTTGAGTAGGTACCATAAGCCTGTTTAGTTCTCTATTCGATGACGTTAACGAAAATGACATTTTTTATGTGACCGAACAGTGAATAAAACTTTCCGATATTCGGAGGGCTCCCGTAGCCGGGTCGGGCAAAGCTGTTGCTTGCCTACCCCGAGTTTTCTATACGTGTAGCAAAGCTGAAGTGGGAGTGGGCAGGAGCAGGACACGTCGCCAGGAAGCAGAGCTTGTGATACAAAGCGCTGGTGGGATGGAGTTAGGGTTTCCATACGTCCGGAATTTTCCGGACAAGTCCGGAAATATGGGTCTTTGTCCGAAATTCGGGGGTAATCTCAAACAGTCCGGAACTTATACAATTAAGTGAAGAGTGAAATAAAAAATTAAATAAATCAAATCGCGACGGGGAGGCGCTTCCCCTTCCTCGCACCTTCCCCGCCCGTGTTCCATCATAGGACAAAATCCGCGCGCGCGCCAGGGAAAATACGAACGAAAATGGTTTTTTCACGTACGTGCACGACGACGCAAAACTGGCATAACGACAGAAAGTCCGGAATTTTCATCAAATGTCGGGAATTTTCTCCGGATTTTTGATTTTTTGATCTGGGAACCCTCTGGAGACCTTGGGGCGAGAAACGCCCACAAGACGACCGCAGATGCGTTTGTACGACGATGTTAAAAGAACAGCCGGAGTGAAATGGATAATGGGTAGAAGCTGCCAATGCTGCCATATCGTTCACGGTGGCATAAACTGAAGGAGGCCTACACCCATGTGGTTGAGAAAGGCTAAGAAGAAGAAGAAAAAGCCCGAGTTTATGATCGCCAACTCGTATTTTATTTAGCAAGCGTGGTGAGTAAGCCAATATGATTTCAATGACGGAGCCCTTTGCCTAGTTGTGGGCACTTTATGCGCTAGAAATAACTCTGTAAAATTTCGTGATCGACCGTATTACAGAAACGTTGTGGATATTGAACCAGCTTCGTTTGCTAATAGATTACTTTATGTATTGCCTTTCCTTATATCTCTTGTTGGACGTCCGCCAAATTAATGACGTGTGGGTATGTTTTTGAAACAAAAAATCAAAATATTTTGTCAGTAACAAACATCGTGTAAGTATAGGTATACACAGCGATGCGTGGGAATACGTATAGGTACACTTATTTACTACCTATATTAAAGATTTACTGACCGGATGGGGGTCTAAATAATTTATAAGATGTCGAATTGTCGACAATGAGGTCGTCGACTTCCGTGGTAGAGTGGTTAGCACGCCGGTTCTGGCGTCGCCACTTCTGGCTTCCGCCACAACTCGGGACCACAACCGAGGTCCCGAGTTTGATTCTCTGTCGGGTCAATTAAGAAATAATTGCTTTTCTAAACTGATTTCAGGACTGGGTGTTTTATTTATATAAGAAGTATGTTTATCCGTAATCTAACCGATAAAAAACAAGTTTCAAAAGAAGCTTAACTTATAATTGGTGTGACAGTATAGAGTTAAAATTATTGTTTCCTAAGGTTTACGCGAACACTGCGATTGAAATTAAACCATAGATGGTTAGATTAAAACAACTTTTTAGATGTTAATTTACGTGATGCAATATGCATAATACCTTTTACAAACACTTTGTCATTGATGAGGAAAAAAGGCAAAAACAACTATTATTATTATTAGTACAATATTTTGAAATAGCAATGTTGATAAAACGTTAATAAAATATGAGCTAACAGGCAAACTCGTCAAAATATTATTTATTAATACAGTTTTATTTATTGTTTTATGTGAACTTGTAATCGGGCAGTTATTTTACCAGATGGGAAGGCCCGTAGCCATCAACATAATAGTTATCTTAATTCAAAAAATGTACTTTACCATCCTCAAAGTTTCTTGACCTACCTACTTAAGTATCTCATTTCAGAATTCTTTTCACCAACATTTAGAATGGACCGTCCAGGGGGAATTATGCAGCGTGTTATTATGAATATAATTGGTTACCGGCCGCATTTCACGCAGGCGAAGTCGCGAGCGGAAGCTATAGTATCTTATAAAATAATCATGATGCAAATTGCTCGCCCGGCATTTGCCTATTCATGCTCCAGTTTAAAAATTGAATGACTAATTAAATCTAGCAGTCTGCAAAAACAGGGGAAACTTATTCGGAATGAATCAATGCTGGAACAAATTGGTATTGAATTGGTGTGATTCAAAATCGATCGTGCTCTGCGCTTTCCGACTAAGATAGGTATCAAATCGATTGCAAATAAAACCGTACCGTATGACGCTTATGAGCAACGTTGTACAGCTTTTCATCTTTTACCACTTTACTTACGCAGAAACATTGCTGACATCATTGACCTAGAAGTACCTATAGACAAGAACGTTCATACAAACCATTTGTTCACATTCTGGAATGAGAGACCTAAAGTTCGCTGTAGCCGCTGCAGCGCTTAAACATTTAAATGTCGTTTAAGCAACAGACAGACATCGCAGCGCCGCAGCGCCAGATTGGTCAAAGACAACGTACTTAGTGTGTATCAAGATGGCATCCCCAATAGATAGTCAAAAAGAATAATTGAAAAAATATATTTTCTATTTTAATAATACGATATAACTACTTACATAATAATGACCTGAATAACAATTAATTTCACTTACTTGATAACTGAATTGTAGTAAACGTCTAGGTGTACACTTTGAAAAGAAATAAGTAAAGAATTATTTTGCCGCTCCGCACGCGCGAATGTCAAAGCCACACTAGAGCAAGGTGCCGAGTCGACTCCGCAGAATATGAGTGGAACATAGTGCATGTTCGGAAGGGCCTATCTAGTGTAACGTATATATCGCTGGCTGACATCTGCTTTCTTTTAAAAATTGCTCAAAATAAACCGGATTCAGTTAAAGGTACCAAACAAAGAGATTAAATAGTTTAATGTCTTTGGTACCAAACAACAAAATTTACGTAAAGACACAAATTGCTTCACACTCCCTTGGCACATACTAACTATAGAATTAATAGTTTTATGATACGATCATGTAAGAACTTTAATAAACTCAGCTCAGATAGCCGCTTCGATCTCTTTTGTACCTACCTACTAGCGTTGGCCAGGTAAAAACTGTTTTAGCTAATTTTGTTCGTTTACCTATACATATAGTATGTATTTTATTCCACTTTTAGATGTGGTAGCTTGTTATTAGCATGTAAGTTACTATATGTTATGTCTCTTTGTAAATGACGCTGTAAGCACCTCCAAAAAAAATAGATGGTGTCGAATACAAGGACTGTAGATTGCATTGAGGTATTGCAACTATAGAGTCGACACCGCGCTAACACCACAGTATCAATTTAAGCTAAAATTTATACTGTGCTAACACTGTGACACCGCGAAGCAATGATGTAGGTATAAAGTCTTTGCCGCGAAGCAAGTACTGAGTCGCGTGATCCAATCCAAGCGATTGTGGACCTTGCGGCTCAAATCAGTGAGCAAAACATGTCTTCGCGGTTACGTATCTAATTATAATTTGTTTAAAAATAATAAGTTAATTTATCAAACACTATGGTGATTGGTTGCAATTTTACACTGCGCTGTTAACCAATGTCCAATACAGTTAGATATTTGCACAAATACCTAATGGACAACAATTTGTAGTACAAACATTCTGTTATCGGATTTGGCCGTAGAAGGGCCAACGAAGTTTCGGATGCGTTGTGATTGAAAGCGAGGCCTCAGTAACGTTTGATAAGATATTATGTATATTTCTTCCTATTTTGATGTCGTTGTGGTTATCTTTAAAACATTGTACTTACGTATTATTTTTTATGGAAACTGTCATTCTGTGATAGAATTAGCAATAGACAATTTTTACTTTACGCTCTAAAAGAAAAGGGGGGAAAAGAAATGCCTTCACTGAGTTTTTTGCCTGCTCTTCTCAGTACCTACAATACAAGGTTCCGCCGAAGACTTACGAATCAATATGGCGTGGTGGCATTCACAAGACACATGCGTCATTATTGTAGTTTAAACTGTTTATCAATGACATCTGAATCTTAAGACATCAACACAACAATCATGCACCAATCTTTGAGCATCAATCAACACTTTTTGTAGTTATTCCAGGGATATAAGATATGAAGTAAGTATTTCCCTTTGTCCCTTTCGACACTGGATGGCGATTCAAAACAATGGACACTTACCTTATTATACCGTCACTGTCACACAGTTGTTATTTTCCTCAGCACACAGCACACACGTGAACACGTCTTGGTTAAGGAAACACGAAGTTATGACTGCAGAACTAGCGGAAAAGAGGAATCCATCTTGCATCGTTTGAATTGCGTTCAAACGCGCCGAAGCGAAGGTCAGACGCGTTAACTTCGGCGCTTCAAGAGCTATGTTCTTTTATTTATAACGTGCTATGTAAACATGTGTCATTGTTATATTAATGGTCGCCATGCTATTGAAGTTTACACGTATATCCCACGTACACCTATACGCTTACATACAGTGTGTCTCGGATAGTACGTCAGCAACTTAGCTAAGCCATCTCCCCTTAGACTAGTAGCTAACGCGGTCCGCGCTATAATCATCATCATCATCAGCCTATAAACGTCCCACTGCTGGGCACAGGCCTCCCACGTGGACAATAGCACGTGGGGATATTGGGCCATAACCCACCACGCTGGCCCAATGCGGGTTAGTGGGTTTTAACAACTGCCATCTTACGACAACAACCGGGACCAACGGCTTAACGTGCCTTCCGAAGCACGGAGGAGCTCGAGATGTTTTTAATTAGTCACCGATCAGGCGACCCGGCATTGCGAAAGTTGCTAGCGGGCAAGATCGCACAGCCATGAGCGCAGCGTCTATGTGTCGCTTAGAGAATCGCATAGCTGTACAATGTTTAATGTGCCCATGCCCCATGCCAATGGGCGATTTTCCGAGATCAAAAAAAAAAGAAATTGGTTCGTAATGACTTCTTAGATGGCGCTTACCATAGATTAGTATGGCGCTTAGTTAAAGGCGAGTTCATAGAGATAAAGTGTATAGCTGCGTAATATTAATTCCATTACAAAATAAAAAATAGGTCCTGAACCACATGTCCTAATTGAAAATACTATTTTTTATTTTTGGTTGACAAGCAAAAGTTTAGAATTTATTACAGCCTTAGGAACGGCTCGGCTTTCATAAAACGCCATCTATCGAGTGTTTTTGAACTAATTTTTATTTTTTAATTTGGGTTGTCAGAAAATCGATCATTGCAAGTAAAAAATACAGCAGCGTACGCAATGGTACGTCGAATTACGAATAGACGGGGTGAGCGTTTGCCGCTTGTCTAGGCCATCTGTTATTCCAATGGGTTAGTCAGAGACTAGGCAATGAGGACCGCAGTAGCAGTCCTCTGCCACACTCCGCGGCCAAATAACTGCGCATGTGCTCAGCGTGATAGGTGGTGTACACATCGCCGCTCTATGCTGTTGGATGTATGTGCAGTCTTTAGTCCATTTTACGACACTCAAGAGAAGAGATTGGTTGGTAGTATTCTTAATTGAATCAGCTATTACATTACAACACAGTAAGTAAAATCTGGTTTGACTACTTACCAAATAAATTTAAAAAAAATGTGACGACTACGGCGTGAGTAGGCTTTTTAGGAATTTGAAAAGTCGTGACAAAAAGTCTGACGTTTCGATAAAAGTCCGGACGTTTTAGACACAAAACATTACGCACTTTTTATATTTTGTTTTTAGATAAATAAATAAATAAATCTTTCCTACAATCACACCAATTAACTAGCCCAAGAGAAGCTTCGAAGAAACTCGTTAAATGGTTACTAGACAACGGATAAACATACTTAAAATACTTAAATACATACTTATTATACATAGAAAACACCCAGACCCGAGACAATTTAGAAAAACAATAATTTCTAAATTGACCCGACCGGGGATCGAACCCAGGACCTCAGAGATGGCGACACCATGAAAACCGGTGTACAAACCACTCGACCAAGGAGGTCGTCAAATGAAAAGTTGATAAAGATTAGGAGGGCACCGCGCGGAGCGCATAAGACTCATAATGAACTTCAAAGCAAAATCAATCATATTAATATTTGAAATTAGAACAATTCTGCCTTGAAGTTTCAGACCTAGTAATTAGATTAGAGCAAATGTTTTTATTCTGCGAAATGTACAAAACCATCACGCGCTTGTGTTAAAAATTAAAATTTACTTTTTTAAGATGCCTGCGGAATATCAATACAAATATTTTCATGTAAGAATTATTGTGTGTAAAATTAAGAAAGTCGAAGAAATATGTTTTTAGGAGTCATTAGATTTATGTATTGTTTGTTATTGTTTAAACAATTTGTTTCAAATTTCAACAAGGCCACGACCTTGTGCAATGATCAGGCTAACTTACGTAAGTTCTTTTAATGTATTTAACTAATTCAGCGCATAGTACAAGTGACTTAAAAATACGTAAATTTTCACAATTTCGTGCAGGATCCCCTTAAAGACTTATTTGATATTATGATTGATATAAAATAAAAAAATATGTAGTTTTGTTACTCATATTCCAAAATCCGGACAAATTAAAGAGCCGGACAAAGTCCGGACTAGTCTTAAAGTACGGACATGTCCGGAGCAGTATGTACAATGGCGGACTCCGTCGCTTTACCAGTCTAAACTCGGACCAAATAATTGGTCCGAGAGTCTAAAGGTCATAATCCCTATGTATTACCATAGCCAAATACAAAAAATTAAGATGAAAAACTAGTTAGTCAATTTAAAGTTTTCGGAGCGTATTTTAAAAGTAAAGCAAATGGTAAAAAATCTTGAAATGTTACTGCCACAACCGGAAATAGTGGGTGTGAGATGAAAACAAAAGAATTTAAGGGTGTCCGGTCAGATTCGACCCCTCCAGGAAATGAGCGTCATGGATGAATGTAAGTAGGTACTGTATGTATACATGTATTTATTTATGTAAATAGAATAATAATATAAGACGTCAAATGACCATGTACACGCGCCTTGGAACAGACAAAAACGGCCGGATATTCGTCTACGGCAGAGACAATGGTCGGGTCGCCAATATGGCGATTGGACAATGCTGGCTACTGTTGTCTGCGGTGCGTCATGCACAAAATCCTAATTCGGTTAAGGGCGAAGATTGCATTTAATGTTGTTATAAATAAGTTATATGAAATACAATAGACCTTCTCATATGGACGATTGGGCCATAACCACGGAGCAATAAGAAAGTAAAAATTAAAAATATATATTTGCCAAGTGGGTGGCCGTAATAACCCACCAGTCCACCACACCACGTATCGTTTTCCTAGGGCCTTTGGTAAGGAGTCCTTACTAAAGGCTCTAACTGCTCGAGTTGATGGTCCTCACTTTCTTACCAAGTATTACCACAGAATAACTAATAGTACTACGGTTTTACTTTAATTGGCTTATTCCCAAAGGTCCATGACTCTATTCTATTGTTCTTCTATTCCCACTGGGTCCATGAATTTTTTTTTTTAAACTTTCTTATATGAATTCCCAATGGGTCCACGAGACTTATCCGAAGTACAATCAACAAAAACGATACAAAAGCCCTTCGGGGATAATAGTCGTAATAGTATTTATGTATAACTAGCGGCCGCTCTCGGTTTCACCCGCGTGGTTCCTGTTCCCGTGAGAATATCAGGATAAAAAGTATCCTATGTGTTAATCCAGGTTATAAACTATCTGTATGCCGAATTTCATCCAAATCCTTTTTTACGTGAAAGAGTAACAAACATACACACTCACAAACTTGCGCCTTTATAATATTAGACCCGTTGGGAATCAAAGTATAAACTAACAATTTTTGAAAACAATAGACTCATGGACCAATGGGAATAACCCCTTTTAATCTTACTATGCAAATTCTCATACGATTTTTGCATAGTAAGATTAAATGCTGCTCTAAGAAGTGACAATACTCGTAGTAGGGCCGGTAGTTCTATTAGTTATTTTGTGGTAGGGCCCCTGAAGCCGACCGTTATTTTTCGATCATATTTCGATGACGAACAAAAAGGTTTAGTTGTTGTGATTGTCGTTTGTTTTGGCCTAACGTGTAACTTTTTGCAGGTAAGCAGAAATCGATTCATTTGTTTTGCTGCGATCGCGGTATCATTTTCCTGTAGCCGTTATCTGTGCTGTTGATATGGCATTCTGCGCACGCGCGCTACTTCCAGTTCCAGCCCGCCGCGTGAATCACACTCACGCCCAAAGGATCTAGGGTTGCCAGGCGTGTAAGTCACGATTTACCCCGGTCTCGCTTGTGCACACATGACAATTGTCTAGGGGGGTGGACAATGACAAACGCTCAAACCCTGTCTATTCTTAACTCGTCGTACACTGCTGTGAGTGTGTACTGCTATGCTGTGCCAATTGCACAACGAATTACGAATTATTGACAGTGACGGCAGTGCATAGGTTAATCTAGTTTCGACTACTTACATACTTTCTTACATTAAGAAAACCTTTCAATTAAGTATATACTTATTATTTTATATCACAGTCCGGGTTTTTTTTACATAATTTAAGTTTATAACGACTGGGCAGGCAGTTTTAAGATCAGGCAACCCTATAAACATGGCGCGCACATTGCCGACAGTTCGAAATTTTGAATTACGAATTCTCGATACTCACTCATTCGTTCATTTTATTGTTTTTATGCAGATTCATTTCGAACGGAAACTATTTGAGCCTTAATATTGCCAAAGACATTTATGCTTAATTAAGAACGTACCGTATTCGTGTTAACATTCTATTAATTGGCTGTCAATTTCTGTCAAGTCTAGCTTCACTTGATTGTGACGGTTTAGACATTTCTCTAAATTGGTTTTTCTTTTATACGAGCGTAACGGTTATAAACTTACTTTTTCGGCTGTCATTTTTGATGTCCAGAATTGCAATACAGCTGTACATAAGTCTGAGTGTTTGTTACAATAAGTATTACGGTTTGTTTTTATATTTTTTTTAAAGGGTGACTAAATTAAAATTTCTCCACGCGTTGGAAAGAACGCTGGTCCCAGTTGTTGCCGTAAGAACAGATTAAATAATTAATAGTTACTCCGCAAGAGGAGATTTGAGGAGCGCGATGGCGCAGCAGCCAGCGCGTTCGGCTTGCGATGTTGCTCGCTAAGCAACTTTCACCATGCCAGGTCTTAAGATGGTGACCAAATTAAAAACATCTCGTGAAGGCACGTTGAGCCGTTGGTCCCGGTTGTTGTTGTAAGATGACAGTCGTTAAATCCCACCAACCCGCATTGGGCTAGCGTGGTGGGTTATGGCCCAATGTGCCCTATTCCCCACGTGCTATTGTGCTATTGCCCAGCAGTGGGGCGTTTATAGGCTGATGATGATGATGATGAAGAGAAGATCAATGGCGCGGCGGTAAAGCGGTAAAGCGGTAAAGCGGCTTACAACCTTCGTTAATCAAATCATTTTTCATAGGGCCCGGGTTGCTGGTAGGGCATGTAGTATCGGAAAGTTTTCAGTATCGATACTGATTTCCGATACTGGATCTTAGTATCAGAATTCCGATACTAGTATCGGAACTACACACAGTTAAATCCATAATAGGTCCATTGTGAAATCAAATTGTTTTATAATTAAAAAATCGACTTTAAATAAAAGTATCTCGCTCCTCACAATCACATAAATCTCAAAACAATTAAATAATATTTAAATATTAAATGTATCTTGTATGCAATGCAATTCACTAGCTAGCACTGTCAGATATGTTCAAAATTAACTGGAAAAAATATCTATTCTGTTTAAAACTAGGTACATACCTAAGTACTCAGGTACTTAATTTAATAATTTTTATTTTTCTAAAATAATATAATTTAACTATACGAACAATATTTAACAAAACGAAATAAAGTCTTATTTCCAAATCAGTCTACTTAACATTCTGGCATTTAGCAAATTAGGTTTAACAAATCACAAGTTTCTCATCTAGGCAAGGCAGTGTAAAGGCCCAAATTTGCCAATGCTCACAATGCCGCCTCAAGATCCAATAAAAGAGCAATCGCCAAGGCTAAAGTTGACCACATCAGCAAAATTGGTGATCGTTTAACCAGGTATCCATCCGGATCACGTGCCTTCTGATCACTCGCCAAGGCTGCTGAAAACAACTTTTGTCGGTCCAGCCTCCCCCCACTGCGTAGTATCTAGTAATCTATAATCGTGATTGAAGATCACACATTGTAATCGTAATCCTTAATCATTAATCTGATTACTTTTTGCCCAAGACTGCTGCGTACATCTGAAACTGATTTGGCCCATAGTGCAAGAGAGAAAAGCCGACCTTTTGAGAAGGCTCTTTGCCTCAAACTCGGCTTTGGATGACAAAGGAACTATGTCACCAAACTTCCTGCGGCAAAAAAGTTCTATGCCAGAGATTCGATTTAGACGAAAGGCAATTAAACGTGAACTCTCTGCCCTTGATATCCGAAAGTCGAGTGGGCCTGACGGTGTACCTGCAGTAGTACTGAAAATGTGCGTTCCCGAGTTGACACCAGTAATGGCTATGTCGATTGTCATACCAAGTCCATGCATAGTGTTCCGCCTTCGTGGAAGTTAATTCTTGTGCACCCGATTCCTAAAAAAGGAGTTCGATCAGACCCTTCGAACTGCAGGCCCATAGCAATCACATCCCTCCTCTCAAAGGTCACAGAGCGCATCATTAACAAGCAGCTCCTAGGATATCTCCACCAGTTGATTTCCGACCGCAAATACGGCTTACGTCATGGGCGGTCAGCGGGTGATCTTCTGGTATATCTTACACACCGTTGGGTAGAGGCCATAGAGAGTCGAGTTGAAGCTCTAGCGGTTAGCTTAGACATTGCAAAAGCATTCGATAGGGTCTGACACAGAGCGCTTCTCGCGAAGTTACCAGCATACATACGGAATACCCGAGGAACTATGTAAATAGGTCGCTAGCTTTCTTTGTGGGCGCAGCATTAAGGTCGCTGTCGACGGTTGCTGCTCTGATGTCATGCTCATAAATGCTGGCGTTGCCCAGGGCTCGGTTCTGCCTCCCACGCTGTTTCTGCTGCATATCAATGATATGGCTAACATTAATGCATACTGCATTGCTATGCGGACGAAAGTGCGGGAGACGCCCTGTACATCGGAAGACCTAATGTGCCTCGGACTTTTACACAGGAGAATCAGCTGAAACTTGTGTCCAAAGTTGAGAACTCCCTGGAACGGGTCTCAAAATGAGGTGAATCGAACTTAGTTCAGTTCAACCACTCCAAGATACAAGTTTGCGTGTTCACCGCCAAAAAGGATCCATTTCTCGTAGCACCACAGTTCCAAAGCACTCAACTAAACATCTCAAGCAGCATTGGGATCCTTGGTGTTGACATATCAAGTAATGTACAGTTCCGCAAGTATCTAGAGGACAAAACGAAGATGGCATCCAAGAAATAAGGCGTTCTTAGAAAAGCGAGACGGTACTTCACGTCTAACCAGCTTTTACAGTTGTACAAAGTCCAAGTTAGACCCCACATGGAGTACAGTTCTCATCAATCTCAAGGAAAAGACGGTTACGCTTTATATGAAAATTTACTGTAAAATTTTCAAATAAATCTTACTACTTTTATCTAACACTTCTTCGAACTGTCAAATCGTACCTAATACAATTATATGATTACGAATAAAAAGTTAAAGTATAGTTCTGCTGTTTCCGATATTACGATACTGGACAACTCAGTATCGGAACTGTAGTATCGGATCTAGTGGTCCGAGATTCCGATACTACGATACTACGAGATTCCGATATTACATGCCCTAGTTGCTGGTTAGGTGGGTGACCAATTTAAAAGCATATCGAGATCCTCCGCGCTTCAGAAGACACAATTATGATTAAAGCGATTAGTAATAGTGTTTATTGCTTATAACATGCTTGTGATGAGTTGACTCTCACCGCTGATAGAGGCGTCAGTGTCAACAACGGCTTTTATGGCCAATTGTTCACAACAATCGTTGTTATGACCAGGCTTAAGTCAGTGATCGTAATAATTATAGGGGTTAGGCAGAAATCTAAGCAGGGTTATAATAACTTTGTGTGAAATTGCTCTTACGTACGTTTTTAAGTAGGTACCTACTTGTTAATTTATAATTAGGTTACTTCTACACTGCTTTATTTTGGTAATTATTTTCCAGTTAATCCGTTTTTCCGCAAGTGGGTTGATCAGACACTTAAATTTAAATAACATTTCCTAAGTAACATTATAGGTTGAAAAACTGTTTTTTTTAATAGGTACCTATCATATATACATACAAAGCCCTTTATTGACCGAGCAAGGTATGTATGCAGACATAAAGTACTTGTTATTTGACCTGTTTTTATTTATGAATAGTTCAGTTTTGTTGTCTGGTCCAAGTCACTGGCATCTTTATTTTGTGGCGATGCGCGACGCCTTGAGTTTCCGTGAAAACCCTGGCCTATACTAGACCGCGAGCTGCGAACAGCGCCTAGGGAACAAGTTAATTGCTTCAATTGTTAAATCGTGACAAATCAATAAAAAAAACAATGTCCCACCTAAACACTATGTCTGATGATATTAAACAAATTGAACATGAACCAAAAAAAGCAACTAACAATTAAATTTTTGATCATATTTATCGCACTGTAACAATAAAGCTTCCTCAATTTTTTTTTAAATTATAGACAGCGTCAGCGACCTACATAAGTTGTGCGGCCTAAAATCAGCGGTTGCAAAATTAACAAATGCTTCGATTCATCGAAAGAATTCGAAGTGAGACAGCCACATCGGCTTGATTGACGGACCGCGCCACTCGCTCGCTGGATACAGTTAATGCCATAGTATAATCGCGGTAGGTACTAAATTAAAATGTGAGTGACCTCTTTCCCAATCGCTGAGACAACAGTCGCTTTGTGAAGTTGTTGGATGCCCGCTAACCTACAGGGCTGACACCAACTACTTTTAAAGTACATAAACCTATACTTTTTTCTTCGTCCGAATATCTAGCATCATTCTGATTTTTACATTTTCTTGAGAGATTAATGAGAAAACTACTAACCATGGTGTCTTTCTTACAAAAAACCGTCAAAAGCCAGTAATTGGTTAAAAAAAACATTATTTACAGAATTTGGACGTAGGTTACAAGTTATAACGGCCCATTGTGCATGTAGTTTATGTGGAAGGCATGAGACCACCAGTGGGAAGTATATAGTTCATAGGCTGTTGATAATGATTATACATAATGAACGATATTAGGAACTATTCCAACAACCATGGCAATTAAAACATAAAGGTCGAGGTCGCTTCTCTCTTAATTATAAATAGTTAATGATTCGCTTGAATTTTATAACAATAAACAACAGTGTAAGCTACTTTTTCAGTAAAACCACTTATTTAAATAATAAACTAAAGAAATATTCATTGTTGTGCAAAACAACAAAAAATAAGTTCATCTCATTCAATCCCATTTATTAACCATTCGTTCATCACCAATTCCAGAGCGCATCCCTAAAATGTATTTCTGCGTTTATAAAAGAAAACTATGGTATATTTAAAGTGCAACAGTGTGTGTTTATGATTATTACAAGTTGGAACATGTAGCGACATCACAAAGCAGCTGGGTATAGAAAAAACAACAAATAAAGAATCCCTCTCAACGGTGCCCGAGAGGGCCAGAAATAATGTGCTTAACAATAACAAAGAGACTCGTTGTGCTGTGGTGGAACAAGTATAGTTTCTAAGGAGAATTATATCTTAAGTCAAAGACTGTAAGAGGAAAAATCAATAAGATTCTTCATTAAAAAAAACTGGAGACTTTTGAGATGTGACATGTTTGTAATATAAATATAAATCATAGTTTGGTTCCACAATTGTAATATCAGCTTCTGATCCTGAGGATCTAATTGAAAGGCGACAAAAGAATGAATGAATTTAAAATATAGTAAATAGTTTTTTTTATTTTAAAATCTTCTCTACCTACTGGTTTAAATGCAGCATTTGCGCTTATTGTGTCGGGCAGCAGAGTATAGACAAAGAAAGTATACACTACCGGGCACTATTATTTATTCTGTGCTACCGGTATAGATAAAATTAAGTTTGTTTGAAAAAAGAATTTATGACTATGACCATGATTTTTTTTTAATAATAGGTAACTTTAAGGTTCTAACAACCATTCAACCGAATCGATCGAAAGCACATCATTCGCGTATATTGTTGCCATGTAATAAACTTTTTACTCCCTAAAAATAAATTACGAAAGTAATGTAGCATGTAAGTAAAGCATAAAAGGCATTTTCAATGGAATAAAGAGAGAAAAACGATGCTAGTTTTTTATGTTAACCCTAAGAATAGTTCTAATAGGTTTTTAATGGTTTTTAATGCCTAAGCAGTGCATACTGTCCGCTCCTTTTACTTCAAGAAGTTTAAATCGCAAAGTAACGGTTTTAACAGTTACCACCGAGGCGGGTAATGACGGCACGACAATAACTCGAGAGAGGAGCACGGCCAATTATCTATGAGATTGCAGACGTCTGCGGCCGCCTAATGTATTTCTGCCTTTTGAAATAATACGTCTTAAACAGCGGAGTGCGACCCCGTTGTTGGGAAGTTTGCATTTTTTCTGTTTTTTTTTAAATACCGTTACAGTGTGAGAAAGATATTATATTTTTTTTTTTACTTGGACGTAGGTAATTATTTTGTTCAGGGTACCTATCCTACTAATCCTACTAATATTATAAACGCGAAAGTTTGTAAGTATGGATGGAGGTTTGTTACTCTTTCACGTAAAAACTACTGAAGGGATTTGGATGAAATTCGGCATACAAATAGTTTATAACCTGGATGAACACATAGGATACTTTTTATCCCGATATTCCCACGGGAACGGGAACCACGCGGGTGAAACCGCGAGCGGCCGTTAGTATTCTAATAAACAGGTGATAGAATCAGGACTAAGTATTTAAAAATATTTCTGGAAGTGAACTCACATAAATAACTGTTTTTTTTTAATTTAAACTCTCATTCAACCTGTTTGTTCTTGGTGAAAACTCCTAAAAATATTCGCGTGTGTTTTTTTTTTGCAGAATTTGATGGTGATAATTTATCGCAGTACATACTTTATAGGATAATATGAGCTTAGCTGCAGTAATACAGATAGTAGAAATTAAATTGTTAGCAACCTCTAGGAGTCTTTATGACAGAGACAAGATATTCTACAGTTTAAAGTTCATTCAATCGGGATCCATTCCCGTTTTTATGTCTTTTGGACGTTTCCATCACCTGACTGAACCTACAGGTGGCGCGCACCCTGAATAATTAGTGTACGTAATGTTTGTAAGATGATATATTTTCAATTTATTGCAAAAGCGAATTTGTTATTATTAATTGGCATTTCTTTAAAATAAAAGGTTTTAGATTGGAATTTTTCTTCTATTGTGAAGGGCATTTCGTTTAATATTTTTGTTACTACTTTATATAACTAGGTAACTACATAATTTATTTTAATTAGAACAAAAGATTAAATTAAATATTGTCCTCCAAAACAATGTTTGCGCAGAATCGTATCTGCAGCAGACGTCTTAGTTAGAAAGCATATCATTTGCTTTGCTCCAATAAAAAAGTGTAAAAAGCGTACAATCACGACCGGCGGCGCCGGCGCACGATGAAAGTAGGCTGAATAAGTCTGAATGTCAGAGACGAACACTTTTTCATTAAAAAAAATTGAATCTTATGGTTTGTCTATTTTGAGTTTTGTGCTTCTGTCTGACAAAGAACGCTAGGTCAAGACTCAAAAAAAAATTATCTTAATTAGTATTTAAGCTTAATTTTGCTGCGCTCAAGCCTTTCCACTTAGGAGTAAGCACTTAGGAGTAACCACTAAGGAGTCGGGCCTCAGGCCATAACCCACCACCCTGGCCCAATGCGGGTTGATAAGGATCCAATATAATGTTGAAAGCTAACAGCTCCTGAGAAGTTAAACAGAGACCTTTAATGATTTAATAGGGGCCTATTGAATTCATCGTCAAACAACTTCGTAGCTGTCATTAAGCCAGATTAATAACCCCGACAGATAGGACCACATTTGGGACACAGTCGGAACACTGACGTCACGCAAACTTACAGAATCAAAGGAACATAAACATACAAAAGAACTTTTTCGACATGATCAGTTATAGAATTACAGACACTTCTAAGGTTCTGTTTGGTTTTTATCTAAATAGTTTTTATTTGAGTTTAATATAATCTTCATAAATTTAACAATAAAAACGTGTAGAATTATAAAATAAAATAGTAGTGCAGTGATATAAAAGTTGCCAGAGAAAAGTAACAAATGAATGGTGTCCTTTGTTTGTACTGTCATACAAAGTAATACAATGGCTTAAATTGTGAACAATGTTCGTTGAATTTGATAATTTCTAAGTTCAAATCGGGTCCATGGGTTATCAATTATCATATCAACGAACGTTAAAATCTATTTTTTGTCATCAATGTGTCCACTATGTCCGGGCATGTATAATATGTAGGTACATGTTTATACAGTTCTGTACTTTTGGTAAACTATTAGTACCTACCTATACCTAATATACTATTGAATACATAGTTTTCTTCTAATTGTTGAGATAAGCATTACACTCCTTATGTAGTAGTTCGTAATCCATTATGGATTACGAACTACTGTCGCAAAATTTTTATTTGAGCTTCTTACAGTATTTTTCATTGGTTATGTTATGTATAATATGATAGGTAATGAATTGTGCTTGATGACGATAATCCCCCCATCCTCTTCAGTTTATGTAAAGATATTAACATATTAGAAAATAACTCAGACTGTAGAAAGTAAACTTGTAAAGTAATGATTTGATGACATCCATCACACACAACACACAATAAGTAATAAGTACCTACTGCAACTTAAAAATATTTGTGTAAAGAATTAAAAAAATAAAACTGCAAACTTAACTTCTCACTTTCCCGCCAAGAAGTCCTCTAATTAAAATTAATAATGGGTTTATCAAAAGAATGTACCTAACTTTTATACCATCATTAAAAAACAAAGGAACTTTCAAAATAATTTTCGAAAAAGGAACTGTCAAAATTTAATTCGCGAAAAAAAACGTGGGTAATAAAAACAAAACAAACTCACTTTGGCTCCGATCTGGTTGCCGCACTGGCCGGCCTGCAGATGCACTATTTCCCTCATGTTCCTCTAATTAATTACGTTTACAACTAGGATGTGTTATGTTAGCGCACCACGACAGTCGTGTTTGAACTGACGATGTTGACTGCTGTTGGGTGGACTGAGTGGTCCCCGCCGGCCGCTCAGGCCCTGTCTGTCTGTGGACGTGGAGTGAAGTGGATGGAGGAACGGCGCGGCGCGGCGCGAACGAATGGCTAGACCGCGGGGTGTGGGGTGAACGGTGCGAGAATCTCCCGTATTTACGGGAGAAATAATCTGACAAGACATCTTGAAAAAACGGCGTTAATTATCTTTTTTTCGTTGGCTTAACTAGGGTAGGTACGCTTTTTATATTATGTCATTAAATTAAAATATTTCTCTTAAGCAAGATTTAATATTGACGTTTAATAAGTACTTAGTTTATTAAGTACCTACCTATTTTTATTGCAACACAACAATTTGCTCACAACAAATAAAAAAATACAATTTGGCGGTCTTTTCGCTCTAGAGCGTTATTTAATTCATACTCGTTGGCCCAGCTAAGAGTACTGATTTTTGTTGCATGTAACTCAAAACAAAAAGACAAATGGAAAGGGGGAAGTAGTCCTTTACCCTGCTCGGGAAAACAGTGTCCTAATTATAGTTTAGTGACACACACTCGACGGTAGTGTTGGGTAAATTATTTAATGAGCCTAGCAACACCAGCGATGAATCACCGTCGACGGGCCGGCGAGCGACAACGAAACCATAAATTAATTCCAGCGTTAATTGCACTTCGCAGCCGAGCGGCCGATGCGCTTTGTCTTTGGGGTGACCAGCAATTGTTTTTTTTTTCAGCCTGTTTTGTCCCACTTTTGAGCAAAGGCCTCCCCCAAACGTTATCGAGACGATCTCGATGCCTTTGTGGGAAACTGGAGGGAAAGCGCCAAGGATAAAGAAAGATACGCGATTGGTATTATGCTTGAAAAAATTTAATTTGTATTTTTAATGGGAAATGAATAAGACGCTTTCACTGCATTTAATGAACCAATTCAAACAATTATCAATTATTCGATTGAATTATTTAATCCACCAACATTAACATAATTTAAAAAAGCTGTGATTGTAATTTCGGTCGTAAAGTAATTGCAGTGTTGTTTAATACAGCTGATTTTTTTCGTAATTTCAGTTGCTCCAATACAAATAAATAGTTGTATAAACCCTCGTAAGTGCAAAGCTGGGGGGTTACTCTTGAACGCAAACTCAATCTCAATACAATTCCAATGCGATTAATATGTATCGATATTGGGATAAGTAAAGATAATTCCGGAACGCCATCTCGATAATAATTTGTTCAATTAATTTCCACGCAATTTGATTCCAATGTGGCGCTATTGTCGCTTACAAAAGTGCCATTTGACATTTTTTTAGATTTGTGATTGGAAATTGATTAATGCAATTGTGTTTCAAGAGTAAGCCTACAGGTTTACATATAGATACTAAACTAAACTAATACAATTACTATAGAGATTTAAATAGTTTGTAAAACATTGAAAAAACCTTTCTAAAGTAGACTTTAATTCGCAATAATTTAGTAAAATAAACGTATTTTTTTTGATATTTTAATACTTTTTTACAAACTACAATCTGTATTTTACTTTATCATGCAAAGTTTAATTGAAGTTGATTCATTGTTTTGTAAGCAGCCACCAGATCAGCAGCAGAAAGGTGTGGAATTAGGTGCCTAGGTAGTTTGGTGCCTACTCAGAAGCGTCAGTCAAAACAAAGATGGTTTGTAGCAGAAATAGGTCAAAGGTCATGGAAGATTTCAGCCAGAAACCTACTACCAGGCAAATATGGCCGTATAGTGGTTCTACCACTCAGACTGTCACTCATTTAGCAGAACCACTAAAACACAGTATACTCGAATACTATACTGTGACTGAAACGTTGAAATAAAACGCTGCCGCCGGTTTACGGAAGACGTGGCTTCGATTCTCATACGCGGAGTCGTTTTATCAACGTTTCGCTAAGTATATTATTGTTAGATGAGCTTTATTGAAAATTATGGTCCGGTCTTTCTTTCAACTTCATGGACCCCTTCTAGTGCTACTCTCGCAGTTTTCACTACCCCGAGACATGTCTAATTTGCCAGCGGTTTGTTAGCGATATCAGTCATTATAGCTAATTAGTATGTATAAGTACTTGTATCGTTGCAGCCTTGTTGCAGCTTATTAATTTTTAGGTTCATTAAAAATTGCACTTACGGTGACCAACATAAAGTCTAATTCTCATAAACTTACGATAGCTGAGGCCCTATTGTGATAGATAGTTACCATACATATCTACTCAAGTCACGACTCATATCTCCTAAGGTAGTGGTTCCGAATCTTTTTAATCTTGGTACCCCTCCCCTATCTATCTATTTAGGGAAACTGATTTTACCCCTCCGTAAAAAATGTTACAGATAATGATCTTAATCAACTTAATATTCAAGAGTTGGACTGACGATTATTCATGTTCAGAAAATATTACTCGAGTGAATCTATTACTGCAGATAAATCCTAAACCACAAACTTTTCCTACGTTATTATCCCGTGAAATATCTATTTTACCCCCGCGGGGGTAATTACCCCCAGGTTCAGAACCCAGGCCCTAAGGGTTAGTGGACTAGGCAATGAGAACCGCAAAAATCAGTCCACTGACACCAAATATAATCCGGAACCTTCACTTGCCGGACGAAACACAACAGCACCAATTGCCGTTATTTCACGCCAGATATTCATGAGAGGGTGGTATTACGCAGGGCGAGCCGGCCCAATGCGTGCTGCAATGCAGCGTGGCTCTACACTCAGTCAGTGTCACTCATTTAGCACCACCCAGGGGTCACGTGTACACGTGTAAACCAAGGGTAAACCTACGGACGCGAGTAACTTTAACCCCCATGTAACATACTACCACTATTTAAAGCCTTAATTAGTCTAGTCTTATTGATTGTGGTGTGTTTCTGTCTAGACTTCACGTAGGTACCTATTAGTTGTGTAGCAGGCATCTAATGAGTAATGACTGCCAAACTCGAGACAATAAGTTTAATTGACCTTTACTTTGGGGAGGTATTTATTCCATTTTTGACGAGCATTTTGTTGAGGTGCTCGATGACGCAGCGGCTAGCGTGTACGGCTTATGCCCCCTCTTCACATCGGCAGACGCATCCGCAGACGTCATCTGCTGATGCGTCGGCCTCGTTTGTGGTAGGTATTTAACGTCTGCTGCGTCTGCATACGTTAAATACCGCAGCATTTTTAGCGCAAATCACCCCCCTACACGTCGGCCGACGCATCTGATGTCTGCGGATGCGTCTGCCGATGTGAAGAGGGGGCATTACTTGCCCGCTAAGCAACTTTCGCAATGCCCGCCTGGTCGCTGGATATCTAGCTCCTCCGTGCTTCGGAAGGCACGTTTTAAGCTGTTGGTTCCGGTTGTTGTCGTAAGATGATAGTCGTTAGATCCCACCTACGACATTGGGCCAACGTGGTGGGTTATGGCCCAATATCCCCACGTGCTATTGTCCACGTGGAAGGCCTGTGCCCAGCAGTGGGACGTTTATAGGCTGATGATGATGATTTTGCGGTGTCCTTGAGTACCACCACCAGAACAAAATTATAATATTTTTTAATACAAGTGCTATTCATCAAAATCATTTGGATTTATAATCTAGATCGAGCTGTTTGGCTCGATAATTGTATCAGGAAAAACTTTCGTTTTCCAAATACTTTTTCGAACTAAACAAAATAAGTATTATAGGTACTCTGATTATTGCAGAGATTCCTTATCTTTTTACTTGTCCAGTTTTCTCACAATGTCGGATACTCTAAGACTCTAAGTGTCCAAATTAAAGTCTAGGTAGTACCTACCTACCTCGAGCTCAGTTATATTATGTATATAGTAGGTTCGGTAATATCACCGTGGATAAAATTAGTATTCGGTAAATGTAATATCTTCAGCCCTAAAGAGTAACTTTGCATAATTATAATTTGAATCCCCTAGACGCCCAGCGAAAGCATGACAAAAAATTTCTCTAAGCCTTATACGACTAAACGACATAGACCAGCGAAGCGACGCTTAGAAATTCTATTCTGTTCTAAGTTAAGTATAGCCTATACACCCATAACTTTTATTCGTTTTAATTAAATCAAAGGTGAGTTCCACCCATGAAACTGAACAACTTTCCCCAAGAAACCTATGTGCAAAACTGACAAAAGAATTTCGACCTCCCATAATATTGTCGTCAGCTGATCGGACAGTTTTGTATAGGAGATCGAATTTTTTTTGTCATTTTTGCACATAGGTTACCTACTTGGGGAAAGTTGTTCAGTGTCATGGGTGGAACTCACCCTTAATTTCATTAAAACGAATAAAAATTAAGGGTGTATACAGTCCCAACTTCCACTACTGGGCAAATGCCTTCATGGAAATCGAGTCTTCGCCACAATTGATGGGTATATATATACCACCCTTGCCGTATATGGGTTGGTGGTCACAAAACCCTGGTTGTCCCCTTGAGCGCCGTAAAACCAGACACAATTGAAAATCAATTGTTTCGCGACCGCCGGCGGTCTTATGATCCTTGACCTATTACAATATCGAAAGACCCGAAACACGCTTTGCTTGACCTGAGAATTGAACCCTAACCCTCCGATCGTCGTGCTGAGTGCTTATACTCTGCTGATGAGTGCGACGTTTATAAGGGGAATAAAATAAATTAAAGAAATGGACAGTGTCAGGTAGCGGTGAAAGTTATTTACCACCCCCTCTCTTGGGTGTCGTAAAAGGCGACTAATGGACTAAAGACTGCACATACATTCAACAACATGGAGCGGCCACAGCCCACACCACCTGTCACGCTGAGCACATGTGTAGTCGCTATTTGGTGAAAAGTGTGGACTGTGGTAGAAGACTGCTTTTGCTGTCCTCAGTGCCCAGTCTCTGACTAACCCTTCGGGGATAATAGTCGTGATTATAATGTATGTATAAGTACTTACTTAAAAATGTAAAGAAATTGAGAAATAGGAGCTCGAGGGCGCAGCGGTTAAGGCAATCAGTTTGAGATATTATTTCAACTATAGCATTGCTGGGTGGGCTGATCGCTCGTTTTAGTGAGTGACCAAATGAAAAACATTACAAGCCTCCGTGCTTCGGAAGGCACGCAACTCACCAACCCGTAATAGGCCAGCGTGGGCCCAATCTGTCATGTGCTGTCCATGTGGAAGTGTGCCCAGGACAGCCATTGTTGGCAAAGGCCTTCATGACCATTCGCGATCAAGCCGTCGCTCTGTGTGGTCTCATTGGCCAAGTTCTTGTTTTTCGTCCATATCTCCACGACGCGACGACGCCCGTCATTTAAAAACGCCTGTGCCTCAGGTAGCGATGATGTGTATTTCTGGCAACATTGCCATTTTAATTTATCCGTGTCACGTAGCGGTGAAAGAATACTACCACCCCCTCTCTTCCCTTGGGTGTCATAAAAGGCGAATAACAGACTAAGAGTGGATTCGACCAAACTCCAGTTTGGTCGAATCCACCCTAGGTCTTATACCTAGATTAAGCGCCGAATTTGTATAGACTAATCTCGGAGTAAGTCTTATTCCAGTTTGGTCGAATCCAGCCTAAAGACTGCACGTACATCCAACAGCATAGAGCGGCGATTGGCTTACCTCACCGTCTGTCACGCAGAGCTCATGTGCAGTCGCTAACTATTTAGTGAAAAGTGGAATATGTCAGAGTACTGCTTTTGCTGTCCTCATCGCCTAGTCTCTGACTAACCCTTCGGGGATAATAGTCGTGCGTGATTATATTATGTACCTATATATTATATTAATTTATAATTTACTAGAGGTTCGCCCGCTACTTCGTCCGCGCGAACACCCCGTACCCATGAATTTCCGACTAAGTGACAATTCGGATACTTTAAATTCGGACACGGTGTCCGAATTGACACTTTTTAATTTTATTATTTTTTCACTGACGATTCGGACACCAACAAAAATAGCTTGCTTTGTACAGTCAGATAAAAACTTCTACAGATTTCTTTAAATTAATTTTAAGAAAATATACTATAGTAAAAAACATTATATTTTGAAGCTTTTTTTATCTGACTGTAGTGTCCGAATCGTCAGTGAAAAAATAATAAAATTAAAAAGTGTCAATTCGCCCACTGTGTCCGAATTTAAAGTGTCCGAATATGAATGGGCCCAAGAAACGGCACAGCACAACGTCATCACTCATCACATCGCACTTACCACGTATACCTACAGATATGAGATAGCTGTTCAGTTTTTGCCATGTCGCCGGTGCATGCGATCTAATCGGAATTCCTCACGGAGCACGAGTCAACGACTTCTGGCGCGTCGCCAATTCACTTCTATAGAGAAGCGACGTTTTGAACACACTGATCAAGACAGTATTTACCTACAGGGGTGAATTTCTACAAAAGGTGTTTAATTTTTGGCCTCATCATGTTTACCATCCCCTCTCTTCGCATGGGTGTCGTAAAAGGCGACTAACGGACTAAAGACTGCACATACATCCAACAGCATAGAGTGGCGATGGGCTCACCACCTGTCACGCTGAGCACATCACATGTGCTGTGCAGTCGCTATTTGGTGAAAAGTGGCCTATGGCAGAGGATTGCTTTTGCAGTCCTCATTGCCTAGTATCCGACTAACCCTTCGGGGATAATAGTCTTGATTAAGTTAGTTTATGTATGTTTAAACCTATGTAATTTAGTAATACTATGTTAATTTCCAACGCATAGGCAACATATCACCACGCGATGTAATGCTTGCCCGCTGGTCGTGGAATCTTTTATCTTTCCACCAGTTCTTCGAATGCCAATAAGTATTATGATTCATAAGAATCGTATCAGCGTGATATTGAAAAGTTTTGTACGTCTCATCATCATCCACCACAATGTAGATTACTTACGTGGAAATGTGGAATACATTTGATAATATTTTTGATAAGGTAGGTAAGTAAGTAATTAGATAGTTTTAATTGGATAAAGTTTTTCCTTTTTTTTCCTATTCTCATTGTGTATTGAAAGCACAAAATAGTAATATGAAATAAAAATCTGTTATGACTTCCGCTCGCGGTTTCACCCGCGTGGTTCCCGTTGCCGTAGGAATATTGGGATAAAAAGTATCTTAAATGTTAATCCAGGTTATAAACTATCTGTATGCCAAATTTCATCTAAATCCAATCAAGTAGTTTTTACGTGAAAGAGTAAGAAACACCCATCCATACTTACAAACTTCCGCGATTATAATATTAGTAGGATAAAACAACAGCATAAAACAAAACGGCTCGTATTCAAAACCAAACTCATACCTACTCAAATCTCTGCTTGAGTACCTACCTAGGTACCTACAGTTAGAAAGGGATAGCTATTCATTCATCGCGTATATCGCCATCCCTTTCTAACTGTATTCAGGCATAGATTTGATTTTGAGTTTGATTTTAGAATAAGATTTTAGAAAAAATGCGATAAGTAATTACTGAAATCCGCACTGCAACTAAATAAGGCGTTCGCAAAATATATCCAACATGAAATATCGATTCGCTAAAAAATACGATTCTAAAATTCGCTACAACTAAATAATGCGTTCGCGAAATTCCCCTAACAAATCCTAATTACAAATATATAATATATTATAAATTAATATATTTTTTGCTAACGGTACAAGTTAAACACAATAGAAAAAATAACAAAAGTAAATATAATCACATTTATCGCATTCGTGATCCTCCGGGAGATGATCCTCGGGGAATGTGATCCTTGAAACGTTAAAAAAAATTACGTCCTCCGTCTACCGGAGACGAAGGTAGTATCATTTTTCTATCTTTCTTCATCATCAACATCATCATAAGCCGTAAGACGTTGGACAAAGCTCTAATAATCTTTAAATAAGATGAGGTTTCCAATAACTAGGTAATAGTTGCAATAAACCGCCCAAAGTAACATTATACGCATGCGTGCCAATTTTAAGATAGAAATACCAGATAGGAAGTTTATGGTGGCCAGTTTATGGCTGTTTACGATTAAGGTCGCTCACACGGCTGCTGTGAATTGAGGAGTTTATCGTCAATTTGGCTACTTCAATTGTGTATGACTAGCGTAGAGGTCAATGGCATAATTATAAATTTTTTCAATTTTTTTCTGTTTTCGTTGCTGTCTGATCTGAAGGCTGTGCAGTTTAATGCGCCCATTCTTGTTTACAAATTACAACTAGAAGGCGGGTACAATATAGGTAGCAGACAAATTATTTTATGTATGTGTGTATGTTTTATGTTAAGATTTGAAAGTGAGGGGATAGAGCCCTTTGTTAATGAAAATATGGGCAAATACAATAATTTAACAGATTTAAAGAGATCGCTAAAAAGTATATTATCATGTCGTGTGACTTTGAAAGATCGGAAAAGGAATAGTGCGATGTGATAAGAGCAAGTTTGGTCATGTAGAGAGGATGGATGAAAGAAGAATTTAGTACAAAAATAGTGCACAAGGAGAGGTTAATTAACACTTTAACAGCAGACTATTTTAAAGCCCGTGGAAACCAGAAATGCTGTTGACGTTGACCAGGCTCTCGAAAACGTGTCTGAAATTCTCAGGGAGGAAGGTTTGTGTTTGGGCGTCTTCAATGAAACCCAAATTTCTTTGTTATAGTAAGTAGGTATTTAATAGTACAATATTAAGCTTTAATTTAAGTAATAGAGGCGAACATATAATTTGTTATAATAATTATTTTAAGATGAAGAAAAAAGTAGTGACTAATCGCTGACGTCCATGTCAGTGCGAGAAAAAGAAGTTTTTCATAGAGCCGCACAAAGAGGTTCTTCAACATGCTCCCGCCCCTTGGGAACTTGCTTTCCAAGGAGCTCAGGAAATTCCCTCTAAATCACAGAGACGAGTGACGGCTCTCTTAATTATTCCGCCTTTAGTTAGGACGTCGACGACTCGGCAGACACCGTCCGTCCCTTGATGGATGCTGTGCACGCGGCCCATGAGCCACTGCATGGGCGGAAGTTGATCATCCATGACGATAACAAAATCGCCGGCCTGAAGATTTCTCCACTGTGTTCGCCATTTGACGCGTTGTTGCAGAGTTGCTAGGTAGTCTCTCGTCCACCGCGACCAGAAGTGTTGTCTTAAACGTTCAATCAGCTCGTAACGGGTTATGCTGACTCGCTCGATAACAGGCGAGGGCAGTGAGGTCAAAGGACGACCCACAAGAAAGTGACCAGGCGTAAGAGGTGTCAAATCAGATGGATCCGCCGACATCGGAGTAAGCGGACGTGAGTTCATAATAGCTTCAATTTGAGAAAACAATGTATATAACTCTTCAAAAGTTAAACTAGAATTGCCAGCGATCCGCTTTAAGTGAAATTTTGCCCTTTTCACTCCTGCTTCCCAGATACCACCGAAATGCGGTGCGTATGCCGGAGAAAATTTAAAGTCAATACCTTCGTTACACGCAAATTCGATGACCGATTTGTTACATTGCTTTAGCAGTCTGCTCAGTTCTTTACAGGCGCCGACAAAGTTCCGACCATTGTCGCAGTAGATTGTTTGAGGTTTACCGCGTCTTGAGATGAATCTACGTAGGCAAAGAACAAAGGCTTCACTGCTTAGGTCGCTAACCACTTCTAAGTGAACAGCCCTTGTAATAAAACAAACGAAGATACATAAATAGCACTTTGAAGTCTTTGCGCCACGACCCTTACGATTAAGAATAAGGAAAGGACCAGCAAAGTCGGTGCCACAAGTTTGAAATGGTGGAGCAGGAGTTACACGTGGCTGAGGTAAGTTTCCCATTATAGGGTTTAAAGGTTTAGCGTTAAATCTTTGACAGCGAATACATTTTCTTACCGTGGCAGTAGCTAGTACCTTGCCACCAGTAGTAGTTCAGCCGTGCCAGAAGTGGTCACGAAAAGAATTTAAGAGTTGTGACGGACCACAGTGTAGTAGACGAAGATGATTGTCGATTCGACCACCGACACGCAGTATGCCGTCTTTATCTAAGAACGGATTTAAAGAGAGAACAGGTGACTTACGGTTCAAAGTTTTCACAGTTTCAAGTGAGTGAATTTCTTTAGAGAAGGTTTCTATTTGTGACATTTTAGCTAGCATAGTCAATGAGTAATTCAATTCAACACAGGTAAGTTCACCATGTATTTTAGTAGCATTTGTTTTTATATTATTTATGAATCTCAGTGCGTAAGCAAATATTCTTTGTAGTGTGTAAAGTTTAGAGTATTTATCAAACAAAATAATTTCGTTAGTTAGGATTTTAGTACTTAAGCTTATTTTTGTTTCAGGTAAATCCGAGGCACTATATCTTGATTGCGGCCACTCATCTTCAGACGTAGTTAAGAAATTAGGACCGTGCCACCAAAATTTACTATCAGCGAGAAGCCGCGGAGGAAACCCCCTAGACGCTAAATCAGCAGGATTAACTTCAGTAGGTACGTGCCGCCAGTTATCCTTTTCAGTGAGTTCCCTAATTCGTTCAATACGATTACAAACAAAAGTTTTAAGCGTTTTAGACTGAGTGTGTATCCATCCTAATACTATAGTTGAGTCTGTCCAGAAAACTGAACGTGAAACAGTTATTCGCAGAGACTTAAGAATTTTAAAATGCAGTTTAGCACCAAGTAACGCACCTAGCAACTCTAAGCGCGGTATTGTTTCCGTTTTTACTGGACTGACCTTCGTTTTAGCACAGAGTAAGTTAACACATTCAACACCAGCGTCATTTCTGGATTTTAAGTATATACACGCACTACAGGCGTCCTGAGATGCGTCTGTGAAACAGTGAGCTTCTATACTAGTAGGAGATTCGCAAAGAACATACCTAGGAATCCTAACATTTTCAAAGTATATCGTCTCATTATAGAAATCAATCAAAGACCTTTTTAAGTTCTCTGGAATACCGTCATCCCAGTCAATCTTAAGCAACCATAGTTTCTGTAGAAAGATTTTATGGAAAATTGTATAGGCTGATAGAAGACCTAACAGGTCAAAAATTCTACAAGAATTGGACAGTATTGATTTTTTCGTTACTTTAGCTATTTGTTCTAGTTTCACAGAAAAATTAAGAGTGTCTGAGACAGGATTCCATTTTAAACTTAGAACAGAAAATTCTTTACAAAAGTTTTGAGATTGATTAATAGTAAGGATGTCATCAAAAATATCAGGGGCATTAGTCCGGAGTTTTCGCAAAGGAAAACAGCCTTCAGCAAGTTTTTAAATAACACTTTTAAGCGCACAACGGCATGATAAGGAATATAGTATCCGAAGGGTGGGCGAGCTACTTCGCTAAGATGGCCTAAACGCTTATATTCTTTAATAAAGTTAGTGTAGTCAGCTTTCATATTAGTTTTTGTTAACCGTTTCTCTATGTTTAAGAATCGACGTTTGGCGATATGATAGGAATCGCCTAACGCGTCTTCGGGGACCTCCCGAAAAGGTAACTTAACAGAAAACCTGCCGTTAGGTAGGCGTACAGTATTAGTGATAAAATGTTCTTCACAATATTGTTCATCTTTAGAGAGTATACGTTCAGTTGGGAGAGTAGGAATATCTTCTAGTTCCCAGAATTTAGCTACAGAGTCACTAATTTCTTTGCAAAAGTTAGAATGAGTAGTGGTATTAGGCCCCTGACCAGTTGGGCCAGAGACGAGCCAACCTAGTCTAGATTTCTGTAGAGTGGGTTTATTCTTACCCAGTTTTAGTAGTTTAGATTCAACTATTTCCCAGTAGACATCTGCGCCTAGTAAGACATCAATGTCAGAGGGTCGATAAAAGCTAGGGTCCGCTAGCTTAATAGACTCAGGAAGGTCTAGGCGCGAGAGATTCAACTCAACTAAAGGTAGTCGACCAGTAATATCAGGTATAACAAGACAAGACACATTAAAGTAAGAAGAATTAATGCGAGATTTCAGCTTGATATTACAAGTCTTGGTAGTGTTAGTTAGTTTATTATTAATTCCAGTAATACAAATGTTCGCATCAGAACAAGAAAGTTTTAACCTCCTTTGTATTTTTTCAGAAATAAAAGAAGATTGGGATCCACTGTCAAGAAGAACCCTAACTAGGTAAGTTTTATTAGTGTTAGTATCAATGAGATCGACTTCAGCAGTGCACAAGAGAACCTGTCCGGAACTCACAGGAGAAAGTGACACAGGAGACAGCTGATGAGTGAGTGAAGCAGCACCAGCAGGTGATGGCACAGTAATCGAAGCTACTTGAGAAGACACTTCCATTTGAGAAGAAGAGGATGCCTGATGTGAAGAGGAACCCGAAGGTAAGTTAGTAGTATTTTTATTAGTTTGCTTATGAAGTAGTAAATTGTGTTTCTTGTTGCAGATCTTGCAGGGAGTGTGCCGGCAAGTCGACGAAAAATGTCCCATACGAAGACAAATAGTGCAAAGCTTGTGCTTAGCCACCTCTGCAAAGCGAGCGTCCAACGACATGGCCTTAAATTTGTCACATTTGTAAACTAAATGATCCTGAGAACAAATAACACAACTATTGCTATAAACAGAAGAAGTAAAAGATTTTGTCTGTTTATTTTCCTTTTTAGTCACATCATGCTGATCATCACATATTGCAACGTTTCCAAAACATCAGCACGTTTACGTATGTAGTCATAAAATTCAACAACAGTAGGTGATAAAGTAAATTTAGACCTGTGTTCTTCCCATTTCCGACTGGTGGCCCCATCTAGTTTTGATGCCATGATAAACACAATCAAAGTGTCCCAATGAGTAGTAGGCTCCTTCAGAGAATCCAAAGCATGAAGATTTTTGGTAAAGTAGTCGATCATGTAGCGCAGAGACTTAAAGTTTTCTTTAGTTAACGCATCAAAATTAAAAAGAGCTTTCAAGTGGTTGTTGACCAATATTCTTTTGTTATCATAGCGTTGAACAAGTGACTTCCAAGCTAACCCATAATTATCAGCAGTGAAGTCGATTGCCTTTATAACATTAGCCGCTTCGGCCTCCAATGATGATCGCAAGTAGTGGAACTTGTTTATGTTTGGAATAGACGTGTTACTATTTATTAAAGAGTCGAAAGTATCCTTGAACTCCAGCCATTTGATGTAATTCCCATCAAACGTTGGCAACTGAATAGTAGGAAGCTTCACGTAACTATTGTTGCGATCATCATTATGAGCACTACAGCTATCGAAGCCAGAATGAGGATTCTGTTGTATAGTAACCGCAGAAACATTATCAATTAAACACTGAGCTAATGTAATGTTAGTCCAAAAGTTGTTTTCTATATCTTCATTTTCATGTAATTGTTCCGGAGACAAAATTTCAATCTTATATTTCAAACAGTCAAACTCACTAAACAATTCTTTCAGTCTATCTACTTTTAGTTGAAATTCTGCAAGTTTTTCCTTGGTAAAGTTTTTTGCTTCAATGAGTTTAATGGTATCCAAGTATTTAGTAAATGTGGTTATTCTGGCTTTAATAGATCCTCGTTGAAGGATAAGAGTTTTTATATCAGTAGCCATGGTGAATGATGTGCGTTTAAATTCAAACAATCAAAAAGAACGCACGCACAGTAATCGAACTGAACAGACTAACCACCAGTAGTTACCTCACCAACCAGGTAGGTGGGTAATAATTTAATTATTAAAGTAATAGTGAAGTAAGTAAGTACTGAACAATGCAACCAACCTTGTACGGCCGTATCGATACGGCAAGATATCAGCGGTTACCAGTCAGCTGTTCGCATGCAACGAAGGTTAGTCGACTCGCTGGGCGAATCCAACTCACGAGTAGTCCACAGAGCGGGAACCAAGAAGCAGGGTTGCAGCGAATCTAATTAGTGGATATTTTATTAAAGTACATCTGACTCCAATTTAGCGCAATGAGCAAAAAACAAAAAAGAATAACAATTTGCGTAGGTAGGTATGCCGGGTCACTTCCCTGTGGTGCGATCCTCCAGCTCCGCACAAATCTCCCTTTCGTCAACCGTTAGATGTATTGTTGTCGGTCGGCAATCCAGGAAAAAAGTCTAAATCATTTTCTGTCCTTTGATCACGTCGGGGTCACCAATGTTTGGGCGTCTTCAATGAAACCCAAATTTCTTTGTTATAGTAAGTAGGTATTTAATAGTACAATATTAAGCTTTAATTTAAGTAATAGAGGCGAACATATAATTTGTTATAATAATTATTTTAAGATGAAGAAAAAAGTAGTGACTAATCGCTGACGTCCATGTCAGTGCGCGAAAAAGAAGTTTTTCATAGAGCCGCACAAAGAAGTTCTTCAACAGTTTGAGATTTTGCAAAGTTCAGCGTAAAGGCAGGAAGTCAACGTTTTCGGAAGAAACGCTCAGGCTTATGAAGAGACGGCGCGAAGACCCACCTGTCACTTCGTTCGACCAACGGGCCCTCAACAAGAAGATTGGCAAAATGGTGCGATATGACCTCCGATGCTCCAATACACGCTCGATTAAACGAGTAATTGAGCAGAATCGGGGGTCTAAAGTGTTTGTCCAGTCTCTTGGTAGAAGCCACCTGACGAAGTTGACTACGGCCAGCGGAGCAGTCGTTGCTTCGAGGCCAGACGTCCTTTCCGAAATAGAAAACTTCTATAGCCAGCTATACGCCTCGCATGCATCTCAACCTGATCCCGAAAATGAGGAAACCAGAGCCACGTTGACCCGCCACTTTACCGAAGACTTACCAGAAATCAGCCTAGGCGAAATTGAGTTGGCTCTTGGACAGCTTAAAAACGGAAAAACCCCAGGTGAAGACGGTGTTACATCTGAGCTCCTGAAAGCAGGAGGTAAACCTGTGTTAAAGGAGCTCCAATACATCTTTAACACCGTTCTCTTTGATGGGAGAACTCCGGAGGCGTGGAGTAGGAGTGTCGTCGTGTTATTTTTCAAAAAAGGAGACAAAACCCTTCTGAAGAACTACCGACCCATTTCGCTCCTGAGCCACGTCTACAAGCTGTTTTCAAGAGTCATCACAAACCGCCTTGCGCTAAGACTCGACGAATTTCAGCCCTCGGAGCAGGCCGGGTTTCGAAGAGGATACGGCACCATAGACCACATTTTGACAGTGCGGCAGATTATACAGAAGGCCGAAGAGTATAATCGGCCCCTGTGCCTTGCATTTGTGGACTATCGAGACCTGGGCTGTTCTCAAATCCCTGCAACGATGCCAAGTCGATTGGCGGTATATCCAAGTGTTGAGGTGTCTCTACAATGCCGCCACCATGGCCGTCCAAGTACAGAACCAGCAGACAAAACATATCCACTTACATCGAGGTGTGAGACAGGGGATGTGATATCCCCAAAACTATTCACAAATGCCTTAGAGGATATGTTTAAAACGCTGGACTGGAAAGGACGTGGCATCAACATCAACGGCGAATACATCTCACACTTGCGATTTGCAGACGACATCGTCATCATGGCCGAAACGTTGCAGGAGCTACAACACATGCTTAACGGCCTAGCTGATTCTTCTCGACGCATCGGTCTGCGGATGAACCTGGACAAAACCAAGGTTATGTTCAACGAACGTGTCGTCCCGGAACCGATTGCAATACAAGGCAGTGCTCTCGAAGTTGTTAAAGAATACGTCTATCTCTGGCAAATTTAACAGATGGGTAGAAACAACTTCGAGAAAGAGGCCAACAGAAGGATAGAGCTGGGCTGGGCTGCATATGGGAAACTACGTCGGGTCTTTACGTCGCCAATTCCGCAATGTCTAAAGACGAAAGTCTTCAATCAGTGCGTCCTACCCGTCATGACTCACGGAGCCTAAACGTGGACACTGACGGTAGGGCTGGTTCACAAGTTTAAAGTCGCTCAGCGGGCTATGGAAAGGGCTATGCTCGGTGTTTCTCTGAGGGATCGTATTCGAAACGAGGTGATCCGGCAGAGAACCAAGGTAATCGACATAGCCCACCGGATTAGCAAGCTAAAGTGGCAGTGGGCCGGCCATATCAGTCGCAGAACCGATGACCATGACCGTTGGGGTAGACGAGTTCTGGAGTGGAGACCGCGTATCGGCAAGCGTAGCGTAGGACGCCCTCAGACAAGGTGGAGCGACGATCTTCGCAAGGTGGCTGGCAAGAGCTGGATGAGAGTGGCCGCGGATCGTGCTCAGTGGCGTGTTCTTGGAGAGGCCTATGTCCAGCAGTGGACGAGTATAGGCTGATGATGATGATGATGATGATGATGATTTTAAAGCCCAAAATCACATAAAATTTTGTAAATCACGTACCACGGACGTCATTTTAAAACAAACGCTAAGAAAGTCAATATCGTACAGAGGACGTGATTAGAGCGTACTTAGACTATCCCACCCACCCGTACCCAATACGTGTGGGATAATTGGAAGGGGAAGACCTCGGCGAACGAATCAGATCGGTGACGTTCTCGTTAACGGTCAGGTCAAGAGTAGTATGTAAAAACGTAGTTTAAATTACTTACAATATATTTTTAGAAGACTAGCGGCCGCTCGCGGTGTCACCCGCGTGGTTCCCGTTGCCGTGGGAATATCTGGATAAAAAGTATCCTATGTGTTAATCCAGGTTATATACTATCTGTATGCCAAATTTCATCTAAATCCATTCAGTAGTTTTTACGTGAAAGAGTAACAAACATCCATCCATACTTATAAACTTTCGCGTTTATAATATTAGTAGGATCTAGGTGCAGTTTAAAATGTAAGCATAACTGACATCAACGCGACAGTTACAAATTGATGCTTTCCAACATTTTTTCAGTGGTTTCCTTTCTGAGCTTCAGAACAGCAGCTTCCCGATCAAAAACAAACCATACAAAACACAACTAAAACAAAGATGCAATGCGTCCTAAAAGACAGATTCACTTATAGACACCCTAAACTCAACCAGCAAGGTACATTTTAAAGTACCAACGCTCACAACGACTGCAGATGGAACGAAGTATTATTGTCAAGGAAGAATTCCTGTCGTGGCGACGGCTATTTTGGTATAAATGACAAGTTTAAAGTTTGTTTAATGAGTCACAAAGAGAAGGGATATACATTTCACTTTAGGTTTTGTATAAGATTGAGTTCCATAACGAAGCATTGCTTCTACATCTCAACTGATGTGAGTGAGTGATAAAGATGCCGCAGCAGTTAGAAGCTCACTTCAACCAAATAAATTCTCAATTTACTTCTATCTGCGAGAAAACTTTGAAAATAAGTAAATAGGGTCCCGATTTTACCCTTTGAGTACGGAACCCTAAAAATGATTGACGGTAGGCAAATACCTTTTTTTTTTTATATACTAAGCCCGGCAAATGACCCCACTCCACCTGATGTTAAGTGGAAATGAAGTCCAGGCGCGAGGACAACTGGTGCAGCGTAAGAGACGTAGCATCATTCACCCTCACTCTGCCGGCCCACAGAGTGATTCTTCACGCCTCGTTTGAAGGACCCTATGTCATAGGTAGGAGGGAATACGTGTGCTGGTAGACTATTCCATCTTTTGGAACTTCTGACTGGTTCCGCAAAAATCAACCTTCAATCTTTCTGTTATTTAAAGATTATTCTAAAGTAGGAAGGTACCTACTAAAAAATAGACGTGATTTTTGGTGGGGGGTAGTCAACAATATTATAACTAATATCATTGCGGTTAGTCTACCTCACCTGTTGTCGAAAAATAAGTTTTAGAAATTGTCTAACTTTTATACATGGTTTAGGTACGACAGTAATTGTCGGAATCGGAACACACCAACAAGTCTATGGGGCGGGAGGACCTTGTGCACTAAGATTTTATTCTGTGCTTGTGCTGAGAAGAACCGGCAAGAAACTCAGTAAGGGCAGCATTATGCTACCCATACCAACTAACATTATTATTATTCTTATAATGACAAAATGAAATAACATAGTGTAAGTAGCTCATATTTTATGCACGCCAAAATGGTCACGCATATCAGAATAATTAAAAATTTAAGTATATATTTAAGTATTTTTGTGATAATTATGTGGCAGTGTTTTTTCAATAAATAAATTATTAGCTAGCCAGCCGGACTCTACCGTTAGCCAAGCCGCCATTATGTCTTACTGGTAAGTACTGGTACTTACCTATTCAAACTCGGGCCATCAAAATTGACCACTCATCACATAACGTGATAAGTTGTCTGCACCGGCAGCGCCCATAACTAGCCATGTTAATCACTCATAACAACAACGGAGGCGTTAAAGCAGCTCCTCAAACTCCAAAGGCCCTACTCTCTAACAGCATCCGTAACTTCGTCTGCCCGTAATTCGTCGTACACGGCTGTGTGTGCATGTACTATCGCGGACTCCGTCGCTTTACCAGTCTAAAGGTCAAAATCCCTTGCACACCGCGTCGTCTATTTGGTACGGGCACGCGCCCGGGCGGGCGGCGCGGCGCGCTTCACACGAAAAGGAGAATGACCATTTTACTATGGGAGTTAGACTAGTGTTTTAGCTAGCTAGCGTAACAAGCGCTTTAAAGAAATAAATAGTAATCAATAGCAGCAATGCTCTGAATTATGCAGAAAAAATTACATTTCAATATAATGCGGGAGTTTGAAGCTACATATATCTTTTTTTTTTTTTTATACTAAGCCCGGCAAATGACCCCACTCCACCTGATGTTAAGTGGAAATGAGGTCCAGGCGCGAGGACAACTGGTGCAGCGTAAGAGACGTAGCATCAGTCATCCTCACTCTGCCGGCCCACAAAGTGCTTCTTCACGCCTCGTTTGAAGGACCCTATGTCATAGGTAAGAGGGAATACGTGTGCTGGTAGACTATTCCATCTTTTGGAAGTGCGGCAAAGAAACGAGTCACCAAATTTCTTTGTGCGAGATGGAATGTTAGAGACTGTAAATTGGTGACTCCGCAGAGCAGCACGCGTACTCCTATGGAGGAAGGGAGAAGGAGGGATGAGGGCAAAGAGTTCTTCAGAGCACTCGCCATGGTATAAACGGTAAAAGACGCTGAGTGACGCAATATCTCTACGCAATTGCAAAGGCTCGAGAGTTTTAGTGACCTCTGCATTGCCGATAATGCGCACAGCGCGGCGCTGCAATCTGTCCAAGGCATCGAGAAGGTACTTTGCGGAGCCGTCCCAAAGGTGAGAGCAATACTCCACGCAAGACCGCACCTGTGTCTTGTATAATAGACACAACTGATCAGGCGTGAAGAATCGCCGCACCTTGTTCAGGACACCGAGTTTACGTGAGGCATTTTTAATCAAGGTTTCGATGTAGTCCTTTTGGTTCAGATCGCAGCGGATATCCATACCGAGCATGTTAATACTGCTCTGCAGGCCTAGAGATGTACCCTGAAGAGAGGGAAGGGGAAGGAATGGCGACTTTTTCGCTGTGAACGCGCACACCTGTGTTTTCTTGGCATTGAACTCCACCAGATTATCGGAGCCCCATTTAGAAATGAGGTCCAACATCCGATCGAGCTCAATGACAAGATTTGCTCGCTTCATTTCGGTGTCTACCCGCCCAGCCGTTGGGTGTCCGTTATATCCCCCATGCACTGTGCTATCATCTGCATAGCAATGAATGTTTCCAAGAGGAAGCATGTCATTGATATGCAGAAGGAACAGCGTGGGGGATAGAACGGAGCCTTGAGGAACACCAGCGTTCACTGACATGAACCGCGAAGCGCATCCATCCGAAAGGACACGGATTCTACGCTCATGCAGGAAGCTGGCAATCCAGGTACAGAACTGAGCGGGCAAACCGTATGCCGGCAGCTTGGAGAGAAAAGCTTTATGCCAGACCCGATCAAAAGCCTTGGCTATGTCAAGGCTAACTGCCAGTGACTCGCCACGCTTGTCAATAGCCTCACCCCAGAGATGTGTGACAAACGCTAGAAGATCACCCGTTGACCGTTTTGGCCGAAACCCATATTGACGATCGTGAATTAGGGAGTGATCTTCTAGGTATCGAATAAGCTGTTTGTTCAATATTCGTTCTAGGATCTTACACAACACTGAAGTTACGGCTATAGGGCGGTAATTAGTCGGATCTGACCGATCACCTTTTTTAGGGATCGGTTGCACATTAGCTTTTCTCCAAGATTCCGGCACACAACCCGAAGAGAGCGAGAGACGGTACAGACGCGTTAACACAGGGGACAACTCCGCTGCACACATTTTCAGGAATATTGCTGGGATGCCATCAGGACCGTTAGCTTTCCGGAAATCGATTGACTGCATTTCCGCACGGACATCACACTGCCTGATTTTAATATCAGACATTGTGTGGCCACAGTGAGGAATTGAGGGTGGCTGTGCATCACAGTCATCGATCCGGGAGTTAGCCGCAAAGAGTTTGGCCAGGAGATCGACCTTTTCCTGCGGCTTGTGAGCTAAAGTTCCGTCAAGACATCTCAGTGGTGGCAGCGAGAGTTGGCAGAAGTTGGATTGCACGGCTTTGGCCAGACGCCAGTAGCTACGGCTGCCCGTAGGATGCGTCAGGAGTTCTTGGCCTACTCGTGCAACGTGCTGGGCATCCGCTCTAATGTAGGCCCTCTTACACGACTTGGTGGCATTATTATAGGCTGCTTTTAGCGATCGAGTTTCGGGAGCCCCATGAGCTTTACCTCTGATCCAAGCGCGGTATGCCGTCTGTTTGCTCTCAACAGCGCTGGCACACTCGCGATTGAACCAGCGGTTGCGTCTGCCTTTGCTGATGAAATAGGAGTGTGGAATATAGTATTCCATTCCTAATACTATCTCATCAGCAACGGCAGTGGCGCTAGCGGTCGGGTCCTTCTCACTAAAGCAGCGCTGCCTCCAAGGGACGGATGCAAAATACTCCCGCATCCCGTGCCAGTCTGCCGACGCGTAGTGCCAAATCTGGCGTTTCGAAACCGCTGTTGGCGGGCGCGATGCCAAGGGCACTGTGCTGGATATCAAGCAGTGATCCGAGGAACCTAAAGGAGCTCGAATCTCCACCCGGTATCCAGCTGGGCGACTCGTCAGCAGAAGGTCGAGTAAGGAGGGCGCATGGCCAACTATGTCTGGGATCCTGGTGGGCTGGTTCACCAGTTGCGTCAGGTCATGCGTGAGAGCGAATGCGTGGGCAGTTCTACCAGCATGGTCTGTTTTGGAGGAACCTAACCACAACTCATGGTGGGCGTTGAAGTCCCCCAAAAACACCAGTTCCGCCGATGGAAACCGCTCCTGCGCATCATCTGCTACCCGACTAAGATGTTCAATTAGTCGAGTTGTCTCCATGTCGCCGTTATGGGATCGGTAGACGCAGACGTAGACACGGCAATGAGAGCCTAAGTCGACGTGTACCACTAGGAGGGAGAAGGAAGGGTCCTCCAGACTGCGCAGACGGCGACAGCAAACATCCGCCCGAACGAATAAGCAAACTCCGGCTTTGGCTTTGAAGGATTCTTCAAGCACAAAGCCGGGATAGTTCAGGTAGGTGGTGTCAGCTGCGCGGATTATTTGCGTCTCCGTCAGGAACAACATTGCTGGCCGTGCCGTCTCAAGATGGTGGTGGACGGCATTGAGGTTTGCATGGAGTCCGCGGATGTTAGCGAACTCCACCTCAAACGGTAAGGTTGTGGTAGGGGTGTGCACCGCTGTAGAACCAGTTTTGTTGTTAGGCGCTGTCATTTTAGGAGTGGAAAGAGAGAGGCGTGAATCGAGAAAATGATGCCGCGATGCGAATGGTCAAAGTGTGGTGGCCTGTTTCCCCAGGAATTTGCCCACAGACGAGTATTATTAACCTGCCGAACGGAAGGGCCCCCGAACCCCCCCGGGAATGGCCGCCGGGATCCCACCTTCCGGTCACCAACCGGCACGACGGACCACCCCGAGATTATGCGTGGCATGGTGAGGCAGCCTCACGAGCTGGTTAGGCTCGCTTGGGCCCCTGTACTGTGCCACGGGCGGCCAGCGAGACAACCGTTTCTACGGGTCTCCCTGGTCGGCAGGTTAACGAAGTCCTCCTGGCACTGGTTTGACGGAAGCCTCCACAGACCAAATACATCGCAGCATCATCCTCTCGAGCTCTGGTTATACGCTGGCTGATCCCGAAACGCGACCGACAAGCAGTCACTTGACGGGTTTTACACCATGCGTACGGTGGTCACTAACCAGACGGGTCAAGCCCTACCACCAGTGGAGCAGATCATCGCTCGAAAGAGTCCGTTAGTCGGTTCTTACGACACCCACCGGACGGAGAGAGGGGCGGCGATTGGTATTATTTCTCCGTCACCGCACGGATAAACGTCTTTATTTTAAGCTTAAGACTTTTTAGGTCTTTTGAGGTTATGACAACTGTTATTGTATGACTATCAGTTCAGTTCAGCATTTATTTATCATTTGACTCTTAACGTGGCGTTATATAGAAAACCTTTTTTAACAGTAATCATTATAACACCCCTCAGCCCCCAAGCGGTCGCATGAGTGACCGCACCTACAAAAACACACTTGACTTTGTACCGTGTTTTCATATACTTACAGACTACTTTAGTATGAACAAGTTTGATTGGGTGCCCTTCGGTTCGCCTAAAATTGTTTGTCCTAATATGGTTTGGCCAAACCGTTTTGGCCTAAACTTAAAACGTACAATTATTGTTTCGCCTAAAAATTGTTTTGCCACCATTATAGTTTGGCCTAAGAATTGAAAGGCCTAATTTTAGAATGTCTAATGTAAAATAGCCTAAACTATATTGGCATAACTTTATATTGGCATAACTTTATTTTGGCATAACGATTATTTCGCAAAATTTATAAAAGCTCTAATTTTAGCATATCTAAAATTAAATGTGCCAATAATGTATTGGAATAAAAGCATAGAATTTTATTGAGAAAATAAATTGACAGAAGCGAATCGCTGCAAACCCGACTCCACGTAGTCTTGTCTGCCCTACCCTAGAGTGCAATATAAGCCCGCGTAGGCGCGGAGGGGCGAGGCAAAAAGCTCGCGTGGGACCGCCGGAGCCCCGCAGCGCCGAAGCCGTGACGGAAACTATGCATGCTGCATGCCTACATGCATGCCTGCATGCATGCTGCATGCCTGCTTGCATGCTGCATGCCTGCTTGCACGCTTACATGCTGCATGCTTGCACGCATGCTGCATGCGTGCTTGCATGCTTACATGCTGCATGCCTGCACGCATGCTGCATATCTGCATGCATGCTGCACGCATGCTACAAAATAATGCAATTCTTTTGCCAAGTTATTTTGCCTTATAAAAATGAGTAGGCGTTTTGTACTTTATGATTTTTAATTTTGTGCGAATTAATATTTAGGAATTGTAAACTTTAGGGATTACGAATTGTTCTGCCAAATGACGCATTTGGTAAATGCCAATGTGGCGATAAAAAGTTAAGCGAAGTGAAATTAGGGCAAACACGATTCTGAAGAGTGAAATTAGGCGAAAAAATTTTAGGCTTTTCGTTTGGGTGCCATTGCAAATTAGGCGTACAGAAAATTAGGCGATCCGATAGAGACCCGTTTGATTATTTCGGTTCTGTGGTACATTTTATGCATCGTGATCGCAAAATATCGCATAGTCTATGCTCGATTCTGTCAAATTTGACGTTGACAGTTGTGCCCATTTTTGTGTCAGAAAATTTCCACGAGTGAGTGGTTGAGAGAACACTTTTGATATGTGAATGGTTAAGACCCAATAGATATCGAATAGGCTGGTTTGGTCATTCTCCTTTCTGCAAAGTGGTAAAGCGACGGTGACCCGACCGTACTTAGTGAAAGAAACAACAGCGCGCGTGCATTACGGGCCAACGAAGTTTCGGATGCGCTTAGAGAATAGGCCCTCAGTTCCTGCTCGTTGGCTTCTAATAGTTCTAATATTAGCTGAAGCCAGTTTAAGGTTCCGCGAGACGTGAACCCGTGACCGAAATACGTGGCTTCCGCATGGTCGCTTCCTGTAATAATTTCGGGATCTATGCCCCTAATAAACATAGTAAGTAGGTACATTCTTTTAGGCAATAATATTAGCAACAACAGCGGAGCTGTGTAGTATTATAAGAATACTATGAGTTGATCTCTTCTTTTGGGTGTATTTAAAGGCGTCTAGCGGACTAAAGCTGACATAAGAACATCTAACAGCATAGAGTGTCGCCTAGCTTTTGATATTCAGAAATTAGATCTCAATAAATTTAAAATCCAAATCAAAGAAAATATTTATAAAAAAGCTTACTTATTATAAAGTGTCAGATTACACAGAAGACAAAACAGCTTGGATCTGAAATGCTCCAATTACTCCAACAGCTATTTCTAATTGTCTATAATTAATTGATACTTACATTGTATTGTAGTTTTGTATTGCATAATTTATTATTTTTTAAATTCATATTTTGTATTTTATGACCTGGTAACGACATATTCTTTTTTTTTGTAAATGTCGTTGCTTCTGTACGCTGTGGTTTCTTGCGCCCGTTCTTTGCCACAGTTAAAAAATGACGTCCTGAATGGGTGGTATGTTAAAAAGATTTGGACGATTCAAAGTACTTATTAATAGAGTTTATTGAATAAATATATTTTGACTTTTGACTTTTGACTTTCACCAGCTACCACGCTGGTCACATGTGCAGTTGTTACATGGTGATACGTGTACTATGTGTTGTGGTAGCGCACTCCTGCCACAGTGCACGTGCCCAGTGATTCAGCAATCCTCATTGCCTGTCTGTCTGGCCCTTTAAGGATAATAGTCGTAGTAAGGAGGAGTAGAGGAGAACTAGGAAGGAGTAGTAATTGTGAGGGGGAGGAGGATGAGATGGGAATCCGTTACTTGTACTCACCGGATGAAACACAGCAACAAGTGCCATTGTTTCACGCTGATATTCTGTGAGAGGGTGCATGCTGCATGGTATTACGCCGGGCGAGCCGGCCCAATCCGTGCTGCATGCAACGCAGCGTGGCTCTAGTCTCTACCACTCAGTCAATGTCACTCATTTAGCATCACCCAGGGGTCACGTGTAGGGCCTTAAGCACAGAAATAGATTTAAATAGAAGCGACATGAAAGTAGGGGTATTCCTCGTGGCCAAACTAAAATACCAAACTAATTTGGCCACGAGGAAACTTAATTCCTCGTAGCCAAACCGTAGTCATAGTTTAATTAGGTATCATCCGCCTGTATGGAGGAAAGACTCTTAGGGTGGATTTGACAAAACTGGAATAAGACTTACTCCGAGATAAGTCTATACAAATTCGGCGCTTAATCTAGGTATAAGACCTTATTCCAGTTTTGTCGAATCCACCCTTGTACCAACGAGTCTATAGATGTGTTTATTAATAATCATTACTTACCTATAATGGCAATGACATTTTCCTTATATTTGTCAGTCCGATTATAAAAATATTTCGTTTATCGTGCGTATAACTAGAAAATCTGTGCATCAAAAATATTGTTTTTTAAATCTGGTAGTCTCTTATTTCTCCCTGATTTGGCTATTACTTACAAGAAGTTTTTTTGTCAAAACAAAGATCACTCTTTTCGGTGTCAATTTAATAACAAAATTAATTACTTACCGATGTATGAAACTTGTTGGTTATCTCGGCTAACCTTTCTTGTACAGTTTTTACAGCTCGATACAGCGCAAGTAGTAATTTTTTAGAATTCTACTTATGTCCGGTGCTGACAACGGCTAAATTAAACGCTGTCGAAAAATGGCATTTTACCCTCCTTCTAACCCTATTTTGGCACGCAAAGTAAGTACACATGCCGCTTCTACTTAGATCTATTTCTGTGGTCTTAAGGGTAAAGCTACACACAAGTCACTTAAACCCCCAAAAATTATACTTACTATGTTATGTTGAACTATGAATAAATCTTCTGGGATCGGCCTACCCGAAACCAGAAGATTTTACGCTCTTCGCCCTCAAGGACATTGCCAAGCTTATGGCAATTATCTTCACTGAGGAGGCAGAGTGATAGGACTGGGTGGCACAAAAGATCCCAATGGGTGGTGACGTGCTACTGCGAGAGGGAGACCTCTGCAGGCCCACTAGATAAGATAAGATAAGATATGTTAAACTAAATGCATGCGACCCTTTCCTAGTAAATGAACCCGGGACGTTGAGGCGAGACCATCAATCTATCAGCTATATACCTACCTATCTACTTGTAAACTTAAAAATTGTATTTAATAGACGAGAACCTTCCAATGTGGTCGGGTCGGTTACAATAACAAAAGCACAGCTTAAATATTCCAAGATCGCTCTAGCTCACGAAACCGGTAAGTTTTTACTAGTCGACATAATATTATTGACCAACCAATAAGTAGATGCACCGATGTCGCGCGTTGACTCATTCACATTACTTATTAATTATAACTTGTGACTGCTCGTCACGTCGACATTCCCGATAATCAATTGGTATTTATTAATATTTTGTTATTAACATTTGTTTTGGGAGAAAGTTCTCATGTTTGTCCTTATTTAAATACAGTTAGTGAATGACATACCTATTTGAAGACAGTTTTAAAATTGCAGTTTTGGGACTTGTTTGTAAGTTTTTCGGTGTCTATATTATTAGATTAGTGTTTTTTTATTTTATAAAATGTAATGAAAATATATTTATTAGAACACACAGTAACATAATAACAATTGTCATAATTATATTAGACCAAATGTTCCACAAAAATGTGTCCTAAAGGGAACTCCAGTCAGCATTTGTTGCAGTGAGCAAGTCACTACAACGCTTCCGTGGAGACCGCAGTTGTGCGAATGTGCGCGACGACGCGCTGTGTATGTACATAATATACTTTTATCTCATACATAAACACAATTATATAAAACATCCATAAGACCAAATGCCAGTCTCAAAAATGTATGTAAAAAAATTTATTAACTTTATTTAATACTAGCGGCAGCTCGCGGTTTTACCCGCGTGGTTCCTGTTCCCGTGGGAATATCTGGATAAAAAGTATCCTATGTGTTAATCCAGGTTATAAACTATCTGTATGCCGAATTTCATCCAAATCCATTCAGTAGTTTTTACGTGAAATAGTAACAAACATACACACAAACTGTCGCCTTTATAATATTAGTGTGATTAACTTTGTTAATTTTAATGGCATCCGGAGGTCTCGGGTCAATTCCCGGGTCGGGCAAAGTTTTTTTTTCAGATTTTCCCGACGCATAGCCCGGGTTGGTGATCAGTAGTGATCTCAAACCCGCATTAGGCAAGCCTGGTGGTTAAACCAATGGCCATCTATTGTAGTGAAGTGATGGCTAGATTCCAATGACGGAGGCCTTTGCCCAGCAGTGGGATAGCTTACAGGCTGCACTTAAAGTTAACATCCGTCCGGAATTTTCCGGACATGTCCGGAGTTTTTGACTAGTCCGGACTTTTTCCTGCTCTTTAATTTGTCCGGATTTTGGAATATGAGTAACGAAACTACATTTTAAGTAAAAGTCTTTAATCTTTATTAACTTCTAATTTATCTAAAAACAAAACATAAAAAGTGACCTAATGTTTCCATTATGTGAATAAAAAGTCCGGACTTTTATCGAAATGTCAGGCTTTTTGTCAGGACTTTTCCAATTCCTAAATGGTAACCCTAGCTGCACTTTACTTTTTTTTACATGCGACTTACTTAGCCGCTGTGTATAACCACAGATTAACAAACCCGATTAAAAAGGCTTCCTCCCAAAGGTCCACGGACTCTATTGTTCTTCTATTCCCCCTGGGTCCATGAAATTTTAAAATATATTTTAAAAATTTCTTGTACGAATTCCCAACGAAAAGATTCATATTTGGCTTGCGCATGTATGAACTTTGATCATGTTTCTGAATACAGCGCTAAACTCAAGTGGCTCCCTATTCGTCTTCGCCGGAATACACACATCCTCGCCTTTCTTTACAACATATACTCTTTAATCCCACATCCCACCTATCCTTGCTATCTTAAAAAACGTTTTCATTTCCTCCACTCATCCAATTCTTTACACGATTTATATTAGAGCGGGCCGTGCACATCGTCCGTCTGTGTGTGGCCACGGGCCCACGGCATCACGGTCAGTCAGTCTGTCTGTCCGACAGACAGACGGTCTGTCTGTGACCGCCGTGGCCACACCTATCGCGCTAGCGCCAAGATCCACGTTGTCGCGACACATCTGTAGGCCTAGCATGCGCAACACGAGATATGTCGCGGACGAGAGACGACAAATCATTTTAAGTTGTCATGTTAAGGTGTGTACACAAAAATACCACAGCTTATACAAAAACTACTATTATGTCTAATTTTGACATTATTATGTAGAGTTCTAAGCGCATCCATGTGTCTTTAGTGTGGATAGTCATTATAGATAAATGAATAAAACTCGAGAAGAGTTCTCGTGTTGCGCATGCTAGGCCGGCTGGCCAAACACTTTGCGTTATATAGCGCGATACAACATCGTGCTAACGCGCCGCTGTCGCTGAATTGCCTCACATCAAAGGACTTTATCGCGATAAAGTTCGTTGCGGTCTTAGAATAATAACGCTATAGAAAGATAGTCTTCATACAAGCGCTCTGTCAAAAATGAAGCACTAAACCGATTCACACACGCGTGACGAGTATGCTGCGCGCATGGCTGTGATCTGCTGTCTCTTTCCAATTCTATGAATATGAAAGAGACAGCGCTGCGGCAGCCGCTGCTACCGAGGCTTTAACTTAGAGAATCACACTGCAGTACGTTTATATTTTGACCTAATTAACTACAAGATACTATGAAATACTGAAAGCTTACCTGTGAAAAGTGATGTTATTACACTTCTTTTGTTTTTCAGATGTGTTGTGACACAATTTAACGGCACAAACCGTCATATTTTTTTTGTTTTCGCGAGACATTTTCGGCGCGCTTTGACATTGAACACTACGGAGCGGTCCGGCGTTTGGAGCCATTTATGGCTCCAATTAAGGTGCTTCAAAATAGGCGCGCGGACTTGGTTTCTATAGCGTTATTATTCTAAGGTTGCGGTATACTGGAATAGGATTTTGACGCGAAGTTTTTTTTGATGTGGCCAAGCTTATCGCGACAACGGAACACGAAGTTTTTTATCGCGACAACGGAACAAGAATTTGACCGCAAAGTTCGTTGCGGTATACTAGAATAGGATTTTGACGCGAAGTTTTTTTTGATGTGGCCAAGCTTATCGCGACAACAGAACACGATTTTTTTTTATCGCGACAACGGAACATGAATTTTATCGCGATAGTCTGGCCACGGCATGACAGACTACTCGACAGAGCGCGCGGTTGATTGAGACTCGCCGACTAACCGCGTTTGAATTGTCATCAGTACTAACGTACTAAAGACCGCACATACATCCAACAGCAGAGACCGGCGTCATCACCTACCACGCTGAGCACATGTGCAGTTGTGATTTGGTGAAACGTGGACTACAGCAGAGAGGACTGTTTCTGCGGTCCTCATTACCTTTTTTTTCTTTGTTTTAGTCGGAGAAAATGCTTCTCTGCACTGGCATGAGGCCTCGAGAGGAGCGTGAGACACCCCATGCACTGTCCAGGGCTGGAACCCGCATGTCCCCACCCGCCCCCCCGTGGGGGAAACGGGTGAGTAAGGACATACGGGCCCGACCTGGTAAAAGAACCGACACCTACCTTAAGGAATGCGACGCGGCGCCTCGGTACCACAGTACCATGCCCCGAGAAATGCCGCCCGCTACGGACCCAGTTAGACCTAGGTCCCCCGCGCCAAGGGGGAGCAGTCTGGTAGGTTCAGACTGCTCCCAAGCGGGTGGAGGGCTTGTGCAATGCGGCCTAGTGCTCCTCTACACTAGGCCGCGGCCCTCCCTTAGGGGGGGAGGATGGCGGCGTTGTACCGCCGCCTTCTACCCCCCCTCCGCCTGCGCGCGCGCGGTCCTCATTACCTTACCTAGTCTCTGACTAACCCTTTGAGGATAATAGCTGTCGATATATGGATGTCTATTCCAGGCATTGATCTAAAGAGATAGACAAGAACGTCCATACAAACCATTTGTTCCAATTCGTAGGGCGTGTCAAGATGGCGTCCTAAATAGATTGTCAACTACCAGAGGGGACACAACTTTTGTGCCTACAATACTTTGTCATCTCGGCGGTCCGTAATTGACTTTTAGTACTAACAGCACTGGAATATGACAGATCGCCCATACTTCTACTATGAAATCACCGTGACGTAGATAACATATTGACACTCGTCATGACGTAGATAACATATTGACACAAAAAAAAACTGAAAATATCAATCTGATTGAAAAACAATTAAAACAACTTAAAATATTTTTTTTAAAACAACACAATAAGTCAGTGCTCCTCAGTCACATATTTTACCTACAACCGGTTTTGTATGGGAACATCTGTAGGTTTTTAGTCTATGATTGTTGAAGCCGTGGCGCACAGAAATGAAAAAATATCTTTTCTATTCTAATACTACGATATAACTACCTATTATTGACTTGAATAACAATTAATTTCACTTACTTAACAACTGAGTTGTTGTAAACGGCTACAAGTACACTTTGTCATGAATTAAAGACTTGTTTTCGCCGCTCCGCACGCGCGCAAGCCGTGTGAATGTCAAAGTCACACTAAAGCAAGGTGCCGAGTCGACTCCGCAGATGAGTGGAACATAGTGCGTATTCGGAAGGGCCTATCTAGTGTGACGTATATATCGCTGATTCCAGGTGTTCCAGATGATGACGTCACTGGAGGAGCTGGCTTTGCAGCTGTTCGATGTTGGTGCGGTGCGTCTGGGGGACATCGAGGCCAAGCTGGGCCGGCACACGCCGGTCTACTTCGACCTGAGGGTTGTAGTCTCGTACCCTAAAGTCATGGTATGTAGAAACTATTTGGCACTGCCTACATTGGCTAGTTGTACTGTACAAATAGCCAATGTAGGCAGTGCCAAATGTACAACTTGTACAGTCGAGGAAGTTCCCGGTCGATCACATTTTGGCGATATTCTTAATGCCTAGTTCGCACCTGTGCAGTGGCGTGCCTAGGGCTTCAGATTGGGGCAAGCCACGAAACCTGAAGTTCCTAATCTTGCTACCTAGGTACAATGTTGGTGCCCATTTATGACACTAGCTACATTTTTTACTCAAATCGTCATAGGCCGTGGCATTCCAAATGTTCTTGTAGTTTGTAAAAAAACAGCCTATTACCTTCTATTACATCTTGAATATCATTAGTGAGAAATTTTTGAAAAAAATATTACTGCGGCCAATTTTGGCGTTCTTTATCTCAGAAACAAAAATACATTAACAGTATTTACTTATTGAATAGTGTAGAATAGCTATTGGCATAGTACTCGCTCGCCTCGCTTTTTGTAAATTTCGCTTAACTTTTTATTTAAACCCAAAATTGCAGAGAAAGATTTTCATAAACTGCGCGAGGGCACTTTTTTGAGCTCCTGGATTGAACTAGGTACTTACTGTTCTAAACAAATGAGAATATGTCTCGTCGTATAATGCGTAGCGGACACGGATTTTTTAAATATTATTGATTTTATATAGAAAAAAATGTTATTCAAAACCAAAAAAACTTCGAAAATCGCGTTAAGTTAACTGTGAATTTCTCTTTTCTATGATAATATTATTGAGTAAAATTTATACCAGAATAATTGTTACTTCATGAGGAATAAAAATGTTATACTTAATGAATTTATTATCCTATTTCGATGAAAACTATAAATAAAACTAAGTACAAAATTACTACTAAATGCGATGCGCCGGCCGTCCGAACTCAGCTATTCTCGCAGAGTGGAGATTCGTGATATTAAAATTAAGCATGCATTTATTATCCTATTTCGATAAAAACAATAAATACAACTGGAAAACTACTACAAAATGCGAAAATGGGCATTTTGCGCGGGAATCACAGTCGATATGTGGGCGGGCCTCTACACTTAATTTAATAATTATTACTTGATTATTTTGAATGGAAGCAACCAACAAACAAAAGAGATTTTTACATAGACCTATTATAAATAATGCCCTAGATGACTTTTAATAGTTTGCGAAATACATAAATCATGTGTGATGTTCAAAGAATTTATTTACCTCTGCCTTTCGCATGCCAATCATCAACACGTATAAGTACACGTTTGTTTGCAACACATCACATGCCCAACACATCTAAGTTCGTCACAGAGACCAATAAAGCGACGAACTGAACTCAGAACACATTTTTTTATCACAAATTACGAAAACACTTGTTACATAAAAACAATCGCTCAAACAAAGTGAAGTGTGACAATAACAAAGACTAAAAAATGGCTGGCTGCAGCCTGTGGCTGCTGCACAGCACAATCGCGTATTAACGCTCGCCTCTGATTGGTTCGCCCGAGCTCGAGCTGTCGTCGGTCGCCTTTGATTGGTTCGCCTGCGTTGAAGTTGCACGTGATTCGGTAAAATAAATCCTGATTTGGAGAAGGCCTTACTTGCGAACTTCATAACGCAAGCTGGCTTTGACGAAAAGTATGAATTTCTCATAGAATCTATACATACTTACGCAGTATTATGTTTATAGAGTAGCAATTTTGTTAAAGTTAGAAGAGAGCGGATATACTTTAAATCCGAAGCCCGGTTGCAAGCCAACTTGTGCGAGAGAGATGTAAAGCATCGCACGATTTAAAAGCAGCTTTATGCGATTTGTTTGGTGATTCTTAATATGAGAAACTAATAAAATTGATAATTTGAATGCTGATGAAAGAAAATTAACAATGGTAAAAAATATTAAGTGATTTTAATAATTGCGTTTTACCAGTAGTGATATTGAGTTTTTGTTAGGGCAAGCCGGGCTTTTCGGCTTGTATGAAGGTACCGCCACTGCACCTGTGCTAGTATTTTAGTCGAGTAGAAGTACATTGCTTCGTTAGTTTGCTTATTTATACATTAATTTTAAATAAGCAAAGTGACGAAGCAATGCATCTCTACTCTACTAAATTACTAGCACAGGTGCGAACTAGGTTTAAGCGCTCCATTCCTACCGCGCGTACGGACAGGTAGCGTAGCGCGTAGATAGTCCGGAATTTAAGATTCTAGTCCGGATTTCGACCGGCTCTTTAATTTGTCTAAATTTTGGAATATGAGTAACAAAACTACATATTAAGTAATCTTCTGCTCGCGGCTTCTTTTTCTTATCTACAAATTTTTATAACTTGACATTTCACGATTTGGACTTCCCTAGACATTATTATAGACTGGACATTTGACGACTTAGACATTTCACGATTTGGATCGCCCGAGACTTAGACATTAATATAAACTGGACATTTTACGACTTAGACATTTCACGATTTGGACCGTAAGGAGACTTAGACGTGGCACTACTTAGACGCTGTAAAATAAAAATAAAAATATATAAATGTGAGTAATGTTTCTATTTCTAAAGTCCGAACTTTTATCGAAATGTCATGCTTTTTGTCAACTTTTCAAATTCATCTAAATGGTAACCCTGCGCCTGCGCTCCATAATTTTTAACCGTTTCTCTGCTCTAGTGGTTAAGACCACCACCGATTTTAGACCCAGAGGTCCCGCGTTCATTTCTCATCAGGGGTACTGTTACACCCAGCACCATCTCGACGGTTGTAACAACATTAGCATAAATGGCTTGTTTGCGAAATCAGAGATGGTGCTGGCGTCGCTCCTACCGTCGCCAACGACCTTGAGCGTACGGGCGGAGCTTATACTTCACCCCCGCACTACCCGCTGATAAACATCGCGCGCGCCAAGAGGTATCAATGTTCAACTATAGGTTTGCTATTACTACTAGAGATGGAAAAAAGTGCTTATTTTTTTAACCTTTATGCGTTGTACGATTTTCAAAAAGCATGCTTATAAAAATTCTTTTTTGCTTATTACTTACAAAAAGCTGGCTATGTTGTGTTGAAACGAAAAAAGTAAAGCTGTGAGTGTTAGCATACCTACCTGCTTAATACGTTTTTCGTTGTTAACATAATTTGTTGTCAACGTGTTTCGTTGTCATTTAAACAAAAATTAAATATTAAGTTGTACGACGTAAATATTAAATATGTAAACAAAACCGTTAACCGATCAAATTAAGTGCAATTCTGTGCAATGCATTTTGTCGCAGCCAGCCTTTGTCGTGTTTTGCTCATTATTGTTTTAACAACAATAATGTTTCATAAATAAAACCTCACATATTCATTGTATAGCCTGACCAGAAAAATAGAAAACCTGCTACCCACCACTAAAATGTCAAATGAAGCCCATGATGTCCATATTCACATTTTTTGGCGATAGACCCGCAGGTCATGATGCGGAAAACTAATGACACTAATATGTAATTTCCTTTACTGGCAACAGTAACTATAAAACGTCATTATCATGACATCATTGTCATCTGTTCATTGCTGTCAAAGTGTCAGCACGGACTATTTATCGTTAATTTTGTTATTATTTAATATGTTGTTATTAGTTTTATTTTTAAGCGTTGTATTGCTGAAAACTATTCATATAGTCGTAAGAGAAAAATAGTTTACAATGTATAAATATTTGTTGGAGAGAAAGCTCAAGGCTTAGATGAATGATTGGCCTCGATTTTTATTGTACTTGTTAGTTGTGTTCAAAAAAGGCAATAAGTTTTTTTATTTTAATAAATTGTTAACCTCCCTCCCCCCACACCCGACCGACCCCGACCCCCAATTTAGGAGACGCGTTTGTACATTTTTACCTATTTTATTCAAGTTTTAAGTAATTTATGTTTTTTAGGTGTGTCTCGTTCTTTTGTAATGAAATTAAAAAGAGAAGGACATACGTCAGCTGTATTTTCTACGCCTAAGAAAAATAAACCAAAACCAAAAAAGAAAATAAACTAGATGATTTTGAAGTGTGCAATTATTCATAAAGTTTATGAATTTTATCCAGTTCGTAAAGAAGTACCGAGTGATTTATGTTGGTGGCGGTGAAAGTGATTCATTATGCAATGGAAGTTACAATGAGTCTGATATATCTGAAATCCAACCATTGGTGCAATCTGATAATGATGAACATGAAATGTCGTATGATATAGTTGAATACCTATTTAGATAGGTACTGATTTTGATTAATGATAGGTATTAAAAATCTGGCTTTCATAATTTTATTTCTTTGACCCTTGACTTTGTTATGTAGACATATCTACAGGAGCACGTTAGATTACATCAATCCAGAATCAGAAATGTTCTTTTTTGGATTTCCAATGACTCCATAATAAATAAATTAATGATAGGTACTATGTCAAATAGTATGAAAAAATTTTAACGCTTGCCAATTCACATGGGTATTACTTTACTTAGTGTTGCAATAAAAAGAGGATTTGAGGCACCCCTAGACCAGGTTTTTTATTTTTCTGGTCAGGCTTTAAATAATAATATTATATCACGGTATCTGGTGAGTAAAATGTTTTTTTTTGCTTTTACAGTTTTAGCTCATGACCTCTGGGATATTTTGTAAAGGCGTCATAATTTAAAATGGTCATTTTAGGTTGGTGTTTTGAGTCACACTTATTCAGTGGCTTTCGGATCTGGGGGAGTATTTTGCCCAACATCCTTTGGGTTTGCTTTTGTTTCTGCATGAGATTAGGTAGGTAGTAACTTTTTTTAACGGCCCTTTGTAAAAACTTTGTATCAGACATTAGGTAGGTACTAATAAGGGCTGCGTAATGTAATGTGTTACTATAAGGCTGTAAGATTCAATTTGATTTACAGTGAATACGACACTAATAATCACGCTAAACAATTAACTGAATTTCTGTGGGAATTGAACTCGTAGGTATGAATGAAGAGCGTAACCCATCTGTTTTACAATCATTTTATAGACAGACACTCGTCAATAAAACAATAGGTACTCTTAACAAAGAAAAATACTGGATCAAATATATGCATAAATATGTATTCCTAGGTAGGTACCTAGATTGAAAACATACCTATGAATATTATCGAAACGTACCTAGTACTATTATTTATTCTGTGTCGATACCTGTAATTTAAATTGACGTAAAGCACATTTTGGCCAAAACAAGCTATGAATGCCGTCTTACTTTATTTTTTATTCTCTTTTTTTCTGTCTAATCCATGTAGCAATACGGCCAATAATACCTACCTAACTATTTTAGACACATTGAAAATGAGACTTAAATAACGTTTTCAATGTCAAATTATACATTTTTAGGTGGCATGTCATGTGATGTTCTTAAATTAATGCTTAACGTAAAAAACGTCAAAATCTTATTTCGTTATACTCGTAAAAGCCCAACCATTTAATCCATATAAAAATGGTCATAGGGAACATTTTAATGACTTTTCTTAGATGTAAGGCAAGGCACATCCATTTTCTAAAATAACAAACTAGACTAAAAGAGTAGTATCGATATTATGTCCTTCCTTTTTTTGTAATGTTTCTTGAGATTCCTTTTTTGTCGCCTCTGCTTTTTTCCCATCTTGCACAAACTATGACTTTGGTCACGGAAAACTATAAGTACGAGGTTGCAAAATACTATTTGCAAAAAAAATACATAAAAATAATTTTTAAATACGCTCTCCAGTCAAATGACCACTCTAGTATTACTCATGAAACACGCCGTCCGATCACTGTCCAAACTAAATATCAAATACTATTTCGAAATAGAAATTTTGCCTGCTCTCACACGCAACGCAGCACAGGTTCGTCTAGCAACACGTCTCGCCCCGCACTGACTGCTTGGACGAGAGCGGGGTGACAGTAGGAACTTAGTCGGAATTTTTGAGAAATAACATAATATTTATTGGATTTTAAAAAATTAAGAAAACCATGTTATTTCTTGTTGGTTTATATAATAGAATATAAATTTTCATACGTTTGTGATTGAAATTGAAGCAGTAAAATGGTTACAACTGGAAAAATAGGGGTAACTTCAGATATTTTTTTTATTTATTTTTTCTGGTTAAAATTGAAAAAGAGAAAAACCAAATCACTAATCATATCTTGGTAATTACTGTGTATTTTTTTTGTTTCCGAAAGTACCATATTTTAGGAAGAAAATGGTTACAAAGTTACTTAGTTTCGGGGTATTTTACGACGGATGAGCATAAATACCAAAACATTGTATGAAATAAAAACACTTATCACTGGCTTCCGACAAGTAAACATATTTTAAATTGCTACCTAGCTTTCATTTCGGCACCTTCCATTTTACAGGTACAAATGTTAATAAATACTCGATTTGGTTGAGGGATTGTTTTAAGTTATTTAAACGTCATTAATTATCTGAGGTACTTACTCATAACTTATGAGTTAACTTATGAGTTATGAGTACTTCAGTTCGTTTACTTATGGCGAACGCTACACGCAAGATCCATATTGTGATCCGTCAATATATACTGACGGATCACGATATTTATTGACGTGTAGTGTAGTGTATTGACGGATCACAATATTTATCGTAGGATTTCTGGAAATCCAGTGATCCAATCCCAGATCCTAGATCGTGATATTTATCTTGCGTGTAGTGTCGCGCGTCAATATTTATCGTGTCTAGGGTTGCCACCTTTTTTTAGGATGAATGAAGTATTTTTGATTCCTCATCCTCATACACGGAAAGTAAGTTTAAAGTTGCCTGAGGAGCGGGTGAAAAGTAATACTTTTCCGCCCTAGGGAGAATCGTTTTTCTGACAGTTACTGTCATATGTAGATTTTTATTTATTTATTTATTTATAATGAACTACCAACAAAACATACACTAATTAGAATGTAACAAAAAAACAAGTTTGGCTTAATGCTAAGTGCTGTCTCAATTATAGGTAGTCACGACATGCAATATGAAAATACAATCATATTTGTTGAACAGTAACTCATGTGTAGTTGTGACTTACTATTAAAATAATAAGAGCGTCGATGGACTCATCAAAATAATACTACCAACCTCTCTCTTCCCTTCGGTGTCGTAAAAGGCGACTAACGGACTAAATTCTGCACATACATCTAACAGCATAGAGCGGCGATGGGCTCATCAAAATAGTACTACCAACCTCTCTCTTCCCTTGGGTGTCGTAAAAGGCGACTAACGGACTTGCGTAGATTATAAAGTACGCCTAAATGAAAAAGAGGACAATACTCTATTTTAATTTGCGATTGGCAACCCTACACATTCTGCGTCGTACAAAGTACGTATTTTGACGCGATCCGTATTGATGGTCTAGGGTGTGCTGTGATCCAGCCCAAGATCCATCAATAAATATCACGATATTTATCACAATATTTATTGACGTGTAGCGTTCGCCTATGAGTCATAAGTAAACAAACGGTACCAACGAACAATTTATTGGACCAGGGGCCCAAGTCTGCTAATTTACGAATGGCATCATTGAATCGCAATTGGATCGCATTGTAATTGTTTGACACATTTGGTATTCTTAAATGAGTAAGAGAATACCATATGTGTCAAACAATTACAATGCGATCAAATTGCGATTCAATTATGCCATTCGTAAATTAGCAGACTTGGGCCCCTGTTTATACAACGTCAGTCGGGAAGGGGGTACTAAGCAGAAAGGAGGGTAAAGTATACATGATAGTCATTGATAGTGAATAACTTTTGTCTAAGAACTTTTCCTTAAAAATGGATAATTATACGTGGGCTACCTAACAGCTTTTTTAAGATTTCAAGAGAAGTGACGCTGTGGTAGTCCTCCTGGCGGTCAGCTGCTTTGAGAGAGAGAGACAGATTTGAGTTCATTGCCGGGGTTTCTTGCGTTAGCTAACATGCGTTAGAGCCCCGTCCCTATTCAGGGTTGTACATTTTTAAATTACGAAACCAAAAGTTTATTTTGTATGGAAGTAAATATGAACGTTTTTCGCAAAGCATATATTTGCAATATAACAGGTTGATAGCACTTTCAGTTGTCCGCGGCTTAGTACCCTGACCTGGGGGATTACTCTTGAACGCAAACTCAATCTTAATACAATTCCAATGCGATTAATATGTATCGATATTGGGATACGTAAAGTAAATTCCGGAACGCCATCTCGATAATAATTTGTTCAATCAATTTCCACGCAATTTAATTCCAATGTGGCGCTATTGTCGCTTACAAAAGAGCCATTTGACATTTTTTAGATTTGTGATTGGAAATTGATTAATGCAATTGTGTTTCAAGAGTAAGCCTACTGACCTGACTGACGTTGTATAGGTGTTACCGCCGATAGTACACTCGGCGTCAAAAAAATCGCACCTCTTAGAAAATCACTTTCAAATGTCATTTACTCTTGATATGCACATGCAGTCGCATTAATTATGATTTTATTTACAAGGTTACTTAATTAACTTAATAAAAAACATTACTTTTCATTATCAAATAAAACCTAATGCAACAAATAAAATGTCACAAAAATTCGATGCAAATTTTGCTACCCGTGAGAGTTGCTAGTTGCGCTTCCTTTGTGGGTATAAAACGGTCAACACGGGTTCAATGTGGGTCATTCGCTATTCAACCGTTGAAGAGGACACACGCACAGATTTTGACGGATACCACAGCTGATAAAGCCGCTCAAGTGGTTGCACTACTGCAATCAGGGGTGCGGCAGTGTGATGTCGCCCGGCAACTGAACCTGAGCCGTTATTCCGTTCGAAGAGTGTACCAGCGCTTCATAGAGACCGGTGGCTATATCCGCAGACACGGTTCGGGTAGACGTCGCTGCACTTCGGAAAGAGACGACCGGTTCGTTGTGTCGAACTCTTTGAGAAATCGTTTCTCCAACGCTGTTGAGTTGCAACAGCAGCTCCAGGCAGTTCGCAGACGCACCGTAAGCGTATCTACGGTTAGAAGAAGATTGAAGGAGAAGAAGATAGCGGCCCACAGAGCTGCTACGGGTCCAAAATTGACTGCAGCGCATCGGCGAGCCCGCTTGCAGTTTGCTCGTGACCACGTCGATTGGACCCTTGAGCAGTGGAGAGCTGTTCTCTTCTCAGACGAGACGCGAGTGTGTCTTTTGTGCAACGACCGACGGAGAAGAGTATACCGGAGGCAGGGTGAACGTTTCGCCCAAGCCTGCATCCAGGAGACGGTGTGGTGACTCCTCAAAGAGTGTCCGCTTACGCGCACACTTTGCACCCATAACTGAAAATATTGATCTGTTCCACTGTTCTCTGAGTGAATTCACAAGGATAGCACTATACATTTTATGTTATAATACCTAAATAAATTACTTATCTATTGCATTGGGTTAGCCTGTAAAAATAGATTAAGTTTGTAAGAATAAATAAATAAATAAAAATTATTCTTGAAACAAGAAACGTGCCAGAAAGACACTATCAAAAATCTAAATCACAATTATTTTAATTAAATTCGTTCGTTTGTGATCATCTCCAACCCGCATTCGGATAGCGTCTGGTGATGAGTCAATTCAATACTCAATATTTTTATTGCACACCCTTAATGTTACAAAGTTGTTATAATACAGGATTTTATTTACATAATTGTGCACATATTTTTTTTATATCATTCAGTAACATTAGACATCATTTTCATTTTTTAAAATTTATTTATTATTGGTAATAAGTCCGGTACAATAAAAAATAACTTTGTCGTGGATTTCGGGCGAACGAAAGGTCACGTCTAAGGATGGGCCAAAATTCGTTTCACATTCGGTTTAACCGAATTTCGGCAGCTTGAACCGAACTTCGACATTCGGTTCAAATGCCGAGCTTTCGGTAAGTATAAGAAAATATAGAAATAACACGATTTTTTTCTTATCATTGTATTTAAAACACGAAAATATATATTTTACTTTACCTCGTTAATTCACGTAGATAATAATTTAAACAATAATGCAATAGTCGCGTGGTTAACGTATTTGTTAATGACCGGCGGGCCGGGACGGGAGACGAGGGATTTGTCGATAAAAGTTTTAGAGGGTACTTTAAAACTAACGCTGTTTACTTGTTTGTAACATTTTTGAAGTGCTCCGTTTAAAAAGTCTGAATAAGTGGATTTGTTTATCGTCCTTGCATTGAAGGTTCGTTGTGATCTGCATCAGTGTTTCGGCAATCATTTATTGTAACAAAATGGATACCACACCTGAGGAGGCTGCTCAAATTGTAGCTTTACTCGAGGCTGGGCACGGACAACGTGAAGTGTCTCGCAGACTTCATTTAAGTCGTTCAAGGGTACAAAAAGTATACAAGAGGTACCTAGAGACTGGAAGCTTTCTTCGCAGACCTGGAACTGGTAGACCACGAGCCACTACAGTACGAGACGACCGGTTTATTGCAACCACTTCAAGCCTGTTCAGCTCCAGCAACAGCTACGTGACGTGCGGGGAGTCGAAGTTAGTCGGTGGACAGTGAGACGAAGACTAAGGGAACGAAATTTGACATCACACAAACCTGCAACTGGCCCTAAATTAACCGTAGCTCATCGCCGACATCGCCTGGAGTTTGCTCGAGAACACATTAATTGGACGTTAGAAGAATGGAGGTCAGTTTTGTTTTCCGATGAGACCAGAATCTGTCTCTTTAGTAACGACGGAAGGGAGAGGGTGTACAGACGTCCTGGTGAACGGTTTGCTCAATGCTGCATCTGAGAAACTCTCAGTTTTGGAGGAGGTTCTTGTATGGTGTGGGGAGGAATTTCCCTAGAAGGTAAAACAGAACTTGTCTTCGTCGACCCCGCCAATGATGGAAGTGGTAGGCGCGGTTTGACAGCTGACAGATACATAACGGACATTCTTGAATGCCATGTTGTACCGTATGCTGGTTTCATTGGCGAAAATTTCATTTTTATGCATGATAATGCAAGACCTCACACTGCGATAATCGTTACTGAGTACTAATCGGCAGTTGGTGTACAACAAATGGCATGGCCAGCAAGAAGCCCGGACTTAAATCCGATCGAGCACCTGTGGGACGAACTTAAACGAAGAGTTCGAGCCAGGGTTCCTGCAGTTTTGTCTATGAGCTCAGAAGCGCAATTCTTGAAGTATGGGATATTCCGCAACATGTTATCGTAACGCTGATCCGATCAATGAATAACCGATTGCAAGCATGCATCAGAACATCGGGGGTAATACCAGCTATTAAGAAATAATAAACTTTTTTTTTTATGATTTGTTTTTTGTAAACTGTTAAAAACCTTATCCAATTTTTTAAGAAAATTATCGTTATTTCTTTCAAACCCGATAATCAATTTATGAAAGAGTTTTCAATAATTTACCCTTAATTTAATAAAGGTTATTAATTTAACCTAATTTACCTAATTTATTTAAAATTATGTATCCTGTGGCGTCGTAATGTGCCAGAAGAGTTCAATTGCGCGGTCCCGGTCAATTGACCATGATCAATGGTATTTTTGTGGATACGTTTGATTAATTTTAGTTTCTTTTTTTTTTACTTAAAAAAAAAAATTAAATCTGTAGCTCTAGATTAAGAAAAAATTGTGCACAGAAAAAAAAGGTACCTACGTCTATGTACAGTTTCATAATGGGCCCTGTCAGGTACAGCAATTTGAAGCAATTCAAAACTCATCAATAGTAGTGATGACTTCATTTCAAATGATAGAGGATTGTACCTACAATTTTATTCATCATCATCATCATCAGCCTATAAACGTCTCACTGCTGGGCACAGGCCTCCCACGTGGGCAATAGCACGTGGGGATATTGGGCCACGACCCACCACGCTGACCCAATGCGGGTTGGTAGGTTTTAACGACTGCCACCTTACGACAGCAACCGGGACCAACGGCTTAACGTGCCTTCCAAAGCACGGAGGAGCTCGAGATATTTTAAATTTGGTCACCCATCCAGCGACCCGGCATTGCGAAAGTGGCTTAGCAAGCAAGATCGCAAGCCGAACGCGCTAGCCGCTGCGCCATCGAGCTCCTCAATTTTACAATTTGTTATTATTTCAATGTTTCAGTGTTTTAATGTAAGTAGTAGGTAGGTAGGTAGGTACCTTACTTGTAAAAAATAACCAAATATTTATAACGATCCTTCTTGTCTTTCATCAAATTAAATAAAACCGTCTTTAAATCATTATGACAATGTATTCAACAGAGTTATAATAAAACTGGATTAAACCAAGGACGATACATTGAGTTATTATGTACTAATAGGACGATATTATCTTATTTGTCTATGATTAAACTAAATGTAGATTAAAGTTTTGGTGCAACAAGTATCATTGTTTAACAAGATATTCTCCTGTTCATTTCAGTCAGCTGTGGCGAAACACTTACTGGTGTTGGCGTCGGAAATAAACCACGACATTCTGTGCGGGGTGCCCTACGCCGCCCTGCCGTTCACAGCCGTCATGTCAGTCGACGCTGACACCCCCATGATCATGAAAAGAAAAGAAACAAAACTGTACGCAACTAAAAAAATCCTTGAGGGAGTCTATCACAGAAACCAACGGTGCCTTGTTGTTGAGGACGTAGTGTCATCTGGCGGCAGCCTGCTGGAAACTGTTGAAACTTTGCGCGCGGAAAGTTTAACTGTCACACACGCCGTAATAGTTCTCGACCGCGAGCAAGGTGGCGCTAGTGTACTGAAATCTAAAGGCGTCGAGATTATGTCACTATTCACCATGACGAATTTATTGAGAATATTAAGAGATTCCGGCAGAATCACGGATGATACTGTCAATATTATTTCAGACCACATTAAGATATGCCAGTTCGGGATGAAGGATAGTATATAGACTAGGATGTTCAATAATCCTATCATCTCATCTCACTCATACATGGATACCCTGTCTACCTCGTAAAAGTGTTTTTAAACACTTTGCATTGAAATTAAAAGCCGTGTAGATTTTAATGTAAAAAAATTACGTACTACTACCTACACTTTTTTATGTCAATAACGGTGAATGATACTTATAAAATTAAGTACCTACCTACTTATTAAATATAAATAGACTAGCGGCCGCTCGCGGTTTCACCCGCGTGGTTCCCGTTCCCGTGGGAAAATCGGGATAAAAAGTATCCTATGTGTTAATCCAGGTTATAAACTATCTGTATGCCGAATTTCATTCAAATCCATTCAGTAGTTTTTACGTGAAAGAGTAACAAACATACACACTCACAAACTTTCGCCTTTATAATATTAGTGTGATAGTAGGATTAATAATGCATGAAACATTGTTTGCACTTTTTTTTTAAATTTAGGCACTTTCAGATAATCGTAAGTCACCTAAGCATATTCTTAGAGTCTAGGTTCTACACCTACTTATATTTTTTTGTTTAGGAAAATAATCAGGAATCTCTTTAGGTTGGTTTCAAGTGTACCTACGGCCATGAGTAACACTGTGGCCAAGATAACTGACTCAACAGTTGACTCATGCTTAATGTAAGTAGGTACTTTACGATTATAATATGTATAAACAACGTCATGTAAGATAGCTTACATTTTATTACTTTGGCCCCAAGAGATCTCTTTCCAGTATCTTCTGAAACAAGCTGTAGGTCTAACCGGAATTTTGTTATCATAAACTACTAACAGCTAATGATACGAGTTCTATTCTCTATCTATATTCAAAATCTGAGAATTCAGATTCTGAATACCATACAATATCAGTATGCTCCACACACATTCTGATTTTTTCAGATTATGAATTTCTCAGATCGATCTGTAAGAATGGAGTGCGTCAGCACAGCTGTGCCACAGTGGAAAACAGACTTTTTGACTATGCCAAGAATTAGTCGATAATTAGTCGAAATTAGTCGCCAAGTAACAGAATTAGTCATTCTCGCGTTTAAAAGTTATAAGGGGTTTTTTGTGGCACAGCTGTACTGACGTCAGTACACTGTGCCACACCTGTATCTCGAGAATGGAACCACCTAGCGAAGATCTGTTTGCATGGAGAACTAGTCGATAATTAGTCGAAATTAGTCGCTAAGTTACAGAATTAGTCGGTCTCGCGTTTAAAAGTTATAAAGGGTTTTTTGTGGCACAGCTGCGCTGACGCGTCAGCACAGCTGTGCCACCTGTATCATGAGAATGGGACGACGTCGACGTAGCGAATATCTCAGTGCATGCATAGCGAGTTAGTCGATAATTAGTCGAAATTAGGCGCTAAGTAACAGAATTAGTAGGTTTCGCGTTTAAAAGTTATAAGGGGTTTTCTGTATCTCGAGTATGGAACCACGTAGCGAAGATCCGTTTGCATGGAGAATTAGTCGATAATTAGTCAAAATTGGTCGCCAAATTACAGAATTAGTCGGTTTCGCGTTTACAGTGCTTAAGTGTCGCTTCTTTTTACGGTAGTGTATATATTCTCTGGCGAAGATCTGATTGCATAGAATTAGTCGATAATTAGTCGATGCATCATACAAAAATTCAGGTCGCAATATTCTTTACTTTTCTAGATATAAGGATTTTTTTAATACTTAGCGTACAGTCGCGATCTAAAGTATAATGAAATAACAAATTTCTTCGAACGATATTCTTCTTTACTTTGAAATAAAGAACAGGTAAGAATTATGAGTTATCTAGGTACCTAATTGCAAGTCAATAATGAACAAGATGCAACAAGTTGAACAGTCTTCAGTTTTTAATTTTTAGCTTTGTTATTCTAACAAACATCAATACAGAATACCACTAGGTAGTTATTTATTATGACCGATATACCTATTCAAAATTTTGTTGTTATTTCAAGTCGTCGGCTGTCGTTTTGTAGTTTGAGAATGATTTACATGGCCTCAGCCTTACGACAAGCAACACCAAATATTTGGTTAATTTTTTTTGTGGGTAGGGTAACTAAAATAAATTTTGTTTAACCATTCAACTCTTATTTTTCTTAACCTGAAAACAGGTGATACTAAACACCTCAGCGTTTCATTCTTATGTTTCTAGAAACTTAGGACAACGACGCGACGACGCCGACGGCAGCGTCGGTAAGCATTTGCTCAATTTAACACGCAGCGACGAATGTCTCTTTATACTTTTATGTAAGTACTGCAATAGTAATTTTAAAAATTGATTTTTAAATTATTTTACTACTACTTATTAAGCAATACGCCTAAGTGTCAGTAATTGGGTAGTTTACCCTACGCTACGTCACTTTGTGTGGTTATGATAAAATATATTTTTGTATGAGAATTTAATTGCCATGTACTTTCAGTCAAATCTGCAGCTCTGCCACTTTTTTCAAGAATCCAGGTTTTTAACAGACTTCTTATTGAAGTCTAAATAAATGAGGAAGTTCTCACTTCGTCTGTATATTGTAGCGTTCCAGTTTTATCATAAAAATTTATGAAAGTTCCGGAGCACCTGCTTTGAGCTTAAGTAACTGAATGACGTAATAACTTTTCATTCTTATTTAATGTCATTATGCAGTTAAATCTAAATGATTAGCAAAGAAGATCGTGGCAACTTAACAGTGTTGTCAGTTTTCATTTTCCAGCATGTGTGGGAAGTGGGGAACACATTGAAAAAATTACCCAAATAGCCAGATTTGACGGGAGTAAATTTTTGGTTAATACTTTAGTAAAGTTGATCTTTAGAATTTTTTTTTACTTTAGTAAAGTTGATCTCTAGATTTTTTTACATACCTACTTTTATTTATACTTAATATGTTAATAAATATTTTTTTATTATTATTGCCTACTTGTTTTATTTCATGGCGATGATAATGATGATTTCATTGGTTATATTTACCTTGCATGCACTCATTATATTTGTACCTACATTCAAATTTAAAACAGTTGTACGCGAATGTACGTGCATAGACTAGGATTAGCAAATATATAATGTTACGCAAGCGCGCATTATCCAACTTTCACAAAAAAAATTATGCCTCTTTCCTCTAAAACAGGGCATCAAATGATTTCGAATATTTGTACTAATTCGACTAATTTTGACTAATGCGCTATGCAATCAGATTTTCGCTACATGGTCCCATTCCCGAGATGCAGGTGGCACAGCTGCGCTTTATAAATGTTAAACGCGAATCCAACTAATTTCGACTAATTATCGATTAATTCCTGGCAAAGTCCAAAAGTCTGTTTTCCACTGTGGCACAGCTGTGCTGACGCACACGTAAGAATGATACTGACGAGCGTTCTGAATTCCGGATCGGAATATTCAAGATTATGATTTTAGGACGCGCGTATTCTTGAAGGGTCGGAAGCAGGTCGTCCCATTCGCAACTCGTCACACAGTCGAAAGTCGTCCCAATCGCAGGTTGTCCTATTCTCAGGTCGTCCCGTTCGCAGCTCGTCCCATTCGCGGTTCGTCCCGTTCGTGGCTCGTCCCGTTCGCAACTCGTCCTATTCGCAGCTCGTCCCTTTTATATTTTTATACAACTCGTGGTATCTATTAAGATTACCAATATGTTAATTTGAATGCATGCCATAGCTTAGGGGTGATTTCAGTATATTATTTTAACACGCCTAGACAAAACATGAGAGGAACCTTGATTATTAATTACATTGCTAGCCGAGTTTCGTGGTCACAATTACTCTTTATTATTAGTACTTGAAGAGGGTAGTTCCCCAGTATCTTGTCACTGACACTGTCACTTGCATCAAATTATCATTCCCTTTTTAATACTTACGTGAACCACATTTGTCTACGAGTGTTTTTGTTATCCGTTTAAATTTATTGTTACTCAAAGAGGTAAACGCAGTTTAATACGAGGACAATACCGATACAATAAACATTGTGATTGTGATTTTTGATTAGACATGTTTGTGTATGAAATTATTATAGTAATTTAGATTTATATACATTTCAAAACGAATAGGACTAAGCCAAAGGTAACATCTGCTTTCGACCCACGTCAAATGGCTTAATACTTTTTTTATGAATAAAAGAATTTGAATATACTTTTTTTGTTAAATCTTGTGTAAGCACGGGGGCCTATTGAGAATTTTGTTGTATTTTAGTGAATAATTGCAGCATTTTTTATTATTATTCAGTTAGTTATATACCCACTAGCAAACCAAGAAAGGTACAAGTAGCGAATGGGACAAGTTGCGAAAAAAATTTGAGGACAGGACGAGTTGCGAACGGGACGAGCTACGAACGGGACGAGCCGCGAATAGGACGAGCCGCGAACGGGACGAGCTGAGAATGGGACAAGCTGCGAATGGGACGAGTTGCGATTTGGACGAGTTGCGAATGGGACGACCTGCTTCCGACCCTTCTTGAAGCTCTAGCTAGGGCGTATTCCCATACATTTTACATATGGCACACATAACTACTGGAAGATTATGAATTATTTCAGTTGACAGAGTGTTGCATTTTTAGCAGGATCGTGCTTTTAGCATTTTTAAGTTTTAAGATATTATTAAGTTTGTAGGTACCTATGTTTTAAAATATAAATCTTATTGATACCTTGTATATTAGTTTAATTTTCTTAGTTTAAGTTTAACTTTCATTCTTAAAAATTGTAAAGATAAATATAGCAGTTGTGGTGCATGCATTTTTATAAGCAACGCCTTAGCCGGATTTACGCCATAAATAGGTAGGTACTAGGTAGGAACAGCGAAAAAAAATAGCAACCCTTGTTGACACTGCAAGCGGATAACGTCACGGAGACCTTTGCATGTGCTGGGAGTCACAAGACTTCTGATCATTCTGAATTTTTAAGATATGTGTGAGAAGTGTCGAATTCAGAGGAGCCATTCCGGCTGTGCGAGGTCAGCCTTATTGCGTAATTCAGACTAAGGGGCTACCACAGTTGTAAACAAGCCTTTCCCACCAGGTCACTTTGGCGGGAGGCTCGTTTACAACTTGTTGTGAACGAGCTTCCACTTGGTTTGCCACAGTCCACAGTGTTGCCATTTTTAGCAGGATACTGCTTTATTAGTATTTTTAAAAATAAAATTTAGGCTACAGCAGGATGTTAAGCATTATCGTAAAATTTGGCATATTTTGACATATTTTGTTTTATTTGCGAATTTAAATAGCGCTATTGGCATCCCTTCCTTGATATACCTAAGTAGTGAGGCAATTTAAAAAAAAATGATTAATTTACTGGAGAAAAACGCGATTAAATTTATATAATTATTAGCTAAATAACTATTAGCTTTTAAATATGTAAAAAATTCCGCGCTGTACGTACATTAATTTATACGAACTTGGCTTTTTCCAGTAACCACGTTGTATGTAGGTTGAAGATAGCGGTTTGTGTTTTGTGTAATGGTGTCTAAGGCAGTGGCAACACAGCGGTTTTCAACGCGCGCCCGCAAACAAAGGTCGAGGAAAGGTTGACCGAAATGTCGTTGAAAACAACCTAACACACTGGTGTGGCTCATCTTGGCATGGCCACCATCACCAACTCTAAATCTGACTTTATAGAAAGTATGTCGATAGTTTGTCGAAGTATGTCGCCAAATATCAGAGTTTGTCGGTCTACCGTTCAAAAGTTATAAGGAGTCATTGGTGGCCATGCCAGGATGAGGCTCATCCTGGCATGGCCACCTTGTATCTCAAAAACTACAAGTCGTAGCGAAGATCTAATTACTCTAATAGTATGTCGAGAGTATGTCGAAGTATGTCGCCAAATATCAGAGTTTGTCGGTCTACCGTTCAAAAGTTATAAGGGGTCATTGGTGGCCATGCCAGGATGAGCGCTCATCCTGGCATGGCCACCTGTATCTCAAGAACTACTGGTCGTAGCGAGCGAAGATCTGATTTCACCAATAGTATGTCGAGAGTAAGTCGAAGTATATCGCCAAATATCAGAGTTTGTCGGTTTACCGTTCAGAAGTTTAAAGGGGTCATTGGTGGCCATGCCAGGATGAGGCTCATCCTGGCATGGCCACCTTATATCTCAAAAACTACAAGTCGTAGCGAAGATCTGATTACACCAATAGTATGTCAAGAGTATGTCGAAGTATGTCGCCAAATATCAGAGTTTGTCGGTCTACCGTTCAAAAGTTATAATAAGGGGTCATTGGTGGCCATGCCAGGATGTGCGCTCATCCTGGCATGGCCACCTGTATCTCAAAAACTACTGGTCGTAGCGAAGATCTGATTTCACCAATAGTATGTCGAGAGTATGTCGAAGTATGTCGAAAAACTCCAGAGTTTGTCGGTGCTTCTATAAAGAGAAAAGTCAATTTTTAATTTTCCCTTAGTAGATGTACATTCGCGTGCATAAAGTTTATTGAAAAAGTAAATGAATAATTTTAATCTGAAAGGTTCCTTGATATAGAGAGCGCAACTTTATTAATTATGTGTATATGAGTGATAGGAAGGTACTTAATCCGATGCTTGGATAATAGACAAATAGTTCATTCAATATAAACCATAACAGGTTTATATTTAATGAAATAAGTACCTACTTATTGACGTCGAAAACTAATAAAATAACTATCATTTAGTTAAATCTTAACAATAGTTAGATTCAGTAGAATCTAGCACCAGTTCCAATATAATCAATCACGCATGAAATTTCGCAAAATGTACAATAGTGTCTACAATCAATCATAATAATACTGAACCTTGAGAAACCAACTTATGTACATAAGTTGATAATACATACAGATGGAAGTGCCCTTAACCCAGAATCCTCAACTACTGAGGAACTGGCTGTTTCTTGCATCTTATCTACAACTGCCGGAATATAACAATGCTACACGAACATTGATGTTATGGCGACATATTTACATAAGATGGTGGTAGCTTATCTATCTGCTGTGAGTTGAAGCACCCTTTTTGTCGCTGTTACAACGGGATTCCGAAGCCAGCAAGTCAACATCCCCAAACTTTTAAATTTATTTTATTTGATATTTTGTAAAGGGTTAATTGACCTGCGGTCGTCAATACCTTAGTTAGTAGTTACCTATCTGATTGATATTTTCAAATAAAGCATATTACACTTACATATTTTTTTATTAGTATCCCCTTTTTTAAATAACCTATTGTAATGTTCGTAACTCTCCACTCAACTATCACAAACAATGGTTTGTTTTTAATCTATAAAACAGATAACAAAATGTACAGTTCTAAATTGCGCCTATTCGCTAATAGCCCATATAAAGAAATGCAATGATAAAATATAAGTCTAAATTATGACACCAAAATCAAGGCTATATCCAGGTACCGCTTTAATTTCGGTGAACTAATGTTTTGCATGATTATAAGCATCTGATAAACATACATACACATCGAAGTTCCGTTCTTCGTTCAACACTTCATGCGTTCATTAAATAGCCGAATAAAAATTATTTAATGCTCGTGTACGCGATTGTACTATTTGCTGTTGTATGGAAAAAAGAAGTTGATATAACTTTTCCTAGAAGCACTGACAAACTTTGGAGTTTTTTCGACAAACTCTCGACATACTATTGGTAAAATCAGATCTTCGCTACGACCAGTAGTTTTTGAGATACAGGTGGCCATGCCAGGATAAGCGCTCATCCTGGCATGGCCACCAATTACCCCTTATAACTTTCGAACGGTAAACCGACAAACTCTGATATTTGGCGACATACCTACTATTGGTGAAATCAGATCTTTACTATGACCAGTAGTTTTTGAGATACAGGTGGCCATGCCAGGATGAGCGCTCATCCTGGCATGGCCACCAATGACCCCTTATAACTTTTGAACGGTAGACCGACAAACTCTGATATTTGGCGACATACTTCGACATACTTTCGACATACTATTGGTGAAATCAGATCTTTGCTATGACCAGTAGTTTTTGAGATACAGGTGGCCATGCCAGGATGAGCGCTCATCCTGGCATGGCCACCAATGACCCCTTATAACTTTTGAATGGTAGACCGACAAACTCTGATACTTGGCGACATAGGTACTTCGACATACTTTCTATATTAGAGTTGGTGATGGTGGCCATGCCAAGATGAGCCACACAACACTGTTGTAAACGTCGGTTTACAACAGTGTGTTAGCCCTTTAACTCTAGTTAGTTAGCCAGAGTTACCAAAACCACAAACAGATGTTTTGTGCCTTAAAACCTACTTTTAAAAATAAAATGTGACTTTCATAGATAAACAACAGAGGAAGACGTAATAAATGATTAAAATTTTAATTACTTTTGTCTACGGAAAAGTATCAACTATATTGTTATGTTAAGTGTTTGGTTGTGGACGGTGTTTCGAATAAAACGATAGAATTAAATCATTGTAGTTTTATTATTCACCAGCTGGAATATAATAAAAATTAAAAACTTTGATCGACTTCGAAAAATTGTACGTTATTAGCTTTTAAGATCACAAAAAAGCCAATGTTACTCATCACACTGGTTACAATTAAAAATTAAACTTAGGTATTAAAAAATCAAGTTCAGCCTTATAAAAAAAGATCATTTCCTTTTGTGTCATCAGTGTACGCAGCACCGTAGATAGTCGAGCGAAGGACCCACGTCGGTTGGGGGCAGTTTACAAGATAAACACCCGCGAGCCGCCCTTCGGCAAGGAAACACGGGAATGTGAGCGCGACTTCATGTTACCAAAACATCAACGTGTACTCCCTAAGTAAAATAACTAATCGTGTCCAGACTTTACAGTTATGTAAAAAATATGAAGCAAAGAAATGCAGGCGCCAGAGGCGGGGAGGGTGGTACAAGTGTGACAGATGGATGCGGCTGTTTAGTTGTCCTCGATCTCCTGCTCCGCCTCCTCATCGAACTCGGCGTCCTCGTCGGCGGTGGCCTCCTGGTACTGCTGGTACTCGGACACCAGGTCGTTCATGTTGCTCTCCGCCTCGGTGAATTCCATCTCGTCCATGCCCTCGCCGGTGTACCAATGCAAGAAAGCCTTGCGCCTGAACATGGCCGTGAACTGTTCCGAGATGCGCTTGAACAGCTCTTGGATGGCGGTCGAGTTGCCGATGAAGGTGGCCGCCATCTTGAGGCCGCGCGGCGGGATGTCGCACACGGCGGTCTTTACGTTGTTGGGGATCCATTCGACGAAGTACGACGAGTTCTTGTTCTGGATGTTGAGCATCTGCTCGTCGACCTCCTTCATTGACATGCGGCCGCGGAAGATGGCGGCGACGGTGAGGTAGCGGCCGTGGCGCGGGTCGCACGCCGCCATCATGTTCTTGGCGTCGAACATCTGCTGCGTCAGCTCTGGCACGGTGAGGGCGCGGTACTGCTGGCTGCCGCGGGATGTGAGGGGAGCGAAACCGGGCATGAAGAAGTGCAGACGTGGGAAGGGGACCATGTTCACAGCCAGCTTGCGGAGATCCGCATTTAGCTGGCCGGGGAATCGCAGACACGTGGTCACGCCGGACATTGTGAGCGACACCAGGTGGTTCAGGTCGCCGTACGTGGGTGTGGACAGTTTGAGCGTGCGGAAGCAGATGTCATAGAGAGCCTCGTTGTCGATGCAGTAGGTTTCGTCTGTGTTTTCTACGAGCTGGTGGACTGAGAGAGTGGCGTTGTAAGGTTCTACTACTGTATCTGACACTTTGGGAGATGGTACAACTGAGTATGTGTTCATTATTCTGTCGGGGTATTCTTCTCTGATTTTGGAGATAAGGAGCGTGCCCATACCGGATCCGGTGCCGCCGCCGAGTGAGTGTGTGAGTTGGAATCCCTGGAGACAATCGCATGACTCTGCTTCTTTCCGTACTACATCTAAGACTGAATCGACGAGCTCTGCTCCTTCCGTGTAATGTCCCTTAGCCCAGTTGTTACCGGCACCAGACTGTCCGAAGACAAAGTTGTCTGGGCGGAAGATTTGTCCGAAAGGTCCTGACCGGACAGAGTCCATGGTGCCTGGCTCGAGATCGACTAGGATGGCCCTGGGCACGTATTTGCCGCCGGAAGCCTCGTTGTAGTAGACATTGATTCGCTCCAGCTGCAGGTCGGAGTCGCCATGGTAGGCGCCGGTGGGGTCGATGCCATGCTCATCGGAGATGATTTCCCAGAACTGTAACAAATGGAAAGGTAATTGTTAATATTAAGAAAAAGATATTCGTTTGAAAAGGTCTATCTAACTAAATAATTACCTATCAACCATACAATATGAGGCACATGTTAAGTGTAGGTATAGCGGTAGTGTATAAATCGTAATCTTTTTATCACGGCTTTATAAGTTTTTACGAATATATGAAAACAACAAATCAATTATTGAACCGAAGAAATATTAAAGCATGCCTTTCCTCGTTTGGAAAGGGGGAGACGCAGGGTTATCGCCGCCTGGCACTGCGTAGGCAAGATGAGTCACCGTTGCCTTAGCAACAAGGGTTCGCAACATGCCTCCTTGTCGCATTACCATAATATTTATGAGGTCGCTCCAATTCTACATCGATTCCAAGAGTAGGTGGCGTAACTCTGTTAAGTAACGAGTCGGTTTAAGGCAATGAATAAACATAATTACTGCAAAAACTTTACAGTACTGCGGCCGCCGGCTTTCGTATCTTTATGTAAGTAACGGCACCATATAAGAGGAGAGCGCGGAGCAAGTTTCTTGTTTCGATTCACGGCCTGCCCATACCCATATAATATATCAAGCGACGGTTGTCGTCAGCGAGACGTTTTTAGGACAAAATATACATAATCCTTTGTACAGCTATCAATAATGAATACGTCAATTACTGAGCGAAGTTTATACCAACGAGATTTTATCGCAATAAAGATTTTATCGCACCTTACAACAGAAATGGCGATGAATAATGCGATAAAGCGACCGCTTCATCATACCTGACTAATAGAAAATTTAGAAAGTATATTCCAATTGCGAGCTACTACAGCGCTAAGAATGTTTTAATCTAGATTATCGAAATAATTGGTAGGCTACATGCTACGAATTGACCTAGATATGTAGGTAATAACCGGCGATGCCGATGGGAACAATGAATGTAGCAAAAAAGTTAAATAAATTAATAATGTAACATAGTATTTGGTGGACGAAACGCTATTAGAACGAGCCGTCTTCATCAAAATGTGTCGATCTAGCGCTCTGTTGGTAGACACTTCGTCATAGAGAACGAGTGACTTCATTGAAGCGCAACTACTCATAGTTAATTTTGGATGTTGTATTATTCAGAGGGAATTAAGAAACGGCGTATTTAAGTAGTTTCCTTTTGATAAACTACACATTTTATTTGTAAAACTAGGCACAGGCCTTTTAACATTATATCAAATTATGGGATGATAATCCTGGTTTAGTGTTGATGACAGCTCTCTTTTAAAATAACTAGGCTTTATCGCAACATCCTACGCCAAAAGAAACAAAGGTAACTCATCTAGGAAGTCTGCTACTATGTATTTATTTGTTAAAGATCTTTAAAAATGTCCACTTTACTGTAGGCAATATATTACATCTTTCTTGTAAGTACGCTCTCTTAGCAAGAAGTAGTTTGAAGACTAAAAGAAAGTGCGTGTTTTAAATATTCTTTTAAACGCCACTTTCGCTAACATTCGTGATATCAGCATCCAAATTAGTATCCAAAGAAATGGGAATGATGCCAACTCCGTTAAAATATGTGTAGCAGTGCTGCATTGGGAATTGTCAAATCGATTTAACAGACTAATTTGGACGCAAAATTAAAGCGGTACGTTTGAAGAATATATTTTAATGTTTTTATCGCCTCTGTGGTTTAGTCGTAAGACCCAGTCTCAAACCCAGTGGTCCCGGCTTCAATACACGTTTGTACTCGGTTTGGTTGTGGTGGGGATTGCTTTAAGTCCGCCTGGCTAGATAGGTTCCATCTTATCTACATCTGTAGCCATAACTTTAATGTTACTAGATCGACTGTCATCAGAGCAGACGAAGGCAAAGTAGTAGTTTTTCCTAAAATTTGTTTTCTATTACCGACATGAACCTTCTTTGTTTATTACATGAATGTCTTTTAGGTATGTTATCACCCTTTCTTATCTAACGCTACAATAAATTTACGGAAAAGATATTATATCTACCATCTTTATATTGATAGTGTTATCGATGTGAAATTTTGTTATTTTCCAACACAATCGTTATTAAAATGAATCAAGCAGTATTTTTTATGTTTATGAAAAACAAGTTCTGTGAATTGGACTTCTTGACTTTCTGACTTGGCTCGTAGACTAGTTAGGTAGATACATGCGTGCTTTCCCGACTCTTTATTTACGTAGGTTAATAAAATAGTTAAGTCAAAAAAGTAGCAAATCAATTAGGAACCGAAGCGAATTAGTTAAGTTTTTATCCAATTAAGACGACAAATTAACAAGGCTTCTCCCATAGGTTATAAATAATTGAACCATTCTGTCGTCAGCTGTAATTAACCACCGACGATTGGAGGCACGATCAATTAATATTGGTCGTAAATTGCAGACGCAACATTTATTTCATTAAAAAGCATTCTCCATTGTTCCACTTAAGATAGGAGTAAATCGACCTCTGCCTACTTGGTTGCAATATGTAGGTATAAAAAGGAATTTCCATGAAAACAATCACTAATAATACCTTTAAATTATCTAAATATGGCTTTAAAACGACACCGTTTTAAGAAACAGGGTTATTACTGAAAATACTTAAGATGATTTACGTATTTCGGTCTCCAATACAAACTTTCAAGTCGAAATTGTTAAAAACCGTTAAGTCAATTTTAAAGAAACTTTGCATGCTGAAGTAAAATACAGGAGTCTAAATAGTTTGTTGAAAACATTTATTTAACTCTGTTATTGCGATTTTAAAATTTCTATAGTGGACTTTAAATCGCAATAACTCAGCTAAATAAACCTTTTTTAGAAATGTTTTCAACAAACTATTTAGATCCCTATATTTTGTATTATATGCATGCATGCAGAGTTTCATTAAAATTACTAGTTTAAAAAAATATGTCTTGGAAGTTTGTATGGGAAACCGACATGAGTAGACCCTCTTAAACCAACTTTGTAATTAAATAGGACTACGGATGTCACCCACTCTCGTTTCTTTGGTGTTTAGGCGTCAAGAGCTACTACCTGCTGCTGTGTCTGTGTGACAAGAGTACAGACAAAAACAATTAAGTTTCTTTTGTGTCTAGTCAGTGAACGTGTTAAAACGTTTGCGGGACTTTGGGACGCACATTTCACCTGCTTGATTAATATTTTAATCTATTCGCATAAACTGTAAAAATAACGATGAGTTTTAAAACATTACTTCTATATTATTATTGCCTAACAATTCCTAGAAAGTTTTTTGTGCCAGCTCACAATATAATTACTATACAATTAGGTCAATAATAATATGATTAATTATTTTACTAATGCATGGCAGCTCTCCATTTCTTCATGTTTGATTCATTATAGTTTTAATGTTCAATCAAATATAAGTATGTATTATAATTATTACTAGCCAATCAACAATTTTCTTAGGTATTTAACAGAATCGACTACTGAAGTGCCTGGCTTCTTAAGGCTAGGTGTTAGTAAAAAATAAAAATAACACGATCTTAGAATTACTTTTTGAAGTAGTTGTAGTAGTTGAAAATTAAAATCTGCGAAAATTATGAAATATTGTTGAGGCTTTATTTACTCTGTGAAATACATCCGATAGAAACACGATTTAAAGTTGGCTCTATAGAATAAATCATTTACCAAGATGAAGTTTATAGATAACTTGAGGAATTATAACCGATCGTTTTTTATTTATTTATTACATCTATCAATTTTTTTAAATATAAAATGCGATTATTCGCGCCGCTTCGCTGCTATACCCGTCCCTTACCGTCGTACCGTCGAGAGAGCGAGAGAGAGAAGCGCTCGAAATACCTCCCCTTAATTTATCTATTGATCAAGAGAATTTAAACAGTATGTACCTACCTACTTCAAAATACAGTAGGTACTCGTACCTACTTCCAAATTCTAGCTTTCGCGTGAACGAATGTATTTTAATCAAAAGCAGTTGCCACGAAGTTTGTTCGCGTATGTCGGTCGAGGGCCTGATCATTAAAAACAACAAAAAAGAACATGTTTGTATGAAATAATTTTTTTGGTGTTACAGGGTACGTAACTACGGGGTTAGGAGGAAGACGTCGCGGCCGGGCTTACTTCTTACTTCAACATCTATCGCAATTGCTTTCAAGTAGTACATTGCTTCGCTAGTTTACTTATTTAAAACTATTTTTAAAATATACAAACTAGCGAAGCAATGTACTATATACTTAAAAGCTTTTGCGAATATTGCGATAGATGTTGAAGTTAGACATTTAGCCCCCTGGTCCACCAGCACTAAACAAGCTAACAGAAAATTCCCATAAAACAGGTGAAATACACCACGCAGTTTACGAGACAGTTTCACCAGACAGGCCGCTGCCAGCGCATCGCGTCATTCCGCCCTCATAAAAAGAGTTCCAGAATGGGCCAATCTATTTTAGCGTGCGGAAGAGCAGCAGCACCGGTCAATGACCACTGTTAATTTCCCTTCCTATTTCATAATAACATAATTAAGCTTTTTGTGCTGTTTATGCGAACATGGTAACGTTACTTTTTGTAGTTGCTCGCTTGCATTTTGGCGTTTTGAAACTGAACGAACGAATTTAGTAATACAACACTAATGGGCTATAAATTTATGCTGTGTTCTATAAATGTATCTCGATTTAATGAGTTTTCAGTAAAAATTTGTAGTTTTTTTAATAGCTGTTATAGGTCAAGGATCATAAAAACCGCCGGCGGTCGCGGTTGTGTCTGGTTTTACGGTGCTAAAGGGGTTTAGAAGTTAATCGATCAATTTTTTTGCGATATTGTAAGTTTTTGTAACGGCTGTGGTTTGTTAAATGAATTGTGGTCTTCTAGCCCCTAAGTAGGCAATAGGTACCAACTTAGCTAAATGGGTCGGTTGATTGACTGTACGGCACAGTCTGTAACCCTTCTTGTTGACTTGTACATGACAGTGGTTAGTTAGTAGGTACTAATTTTATTTAAATCCGATCGCGTGAATAAATGCTACACTCAGGGTGAATTCGACCAAACTGGAATAAGACTTACTCCGAGATTAGTCTATACAAATTCGGCGTTTAATCTAGGTATAAGACCTTCGTACGTTTGTTTACACAGAATTCTATCACCACGGCTTATATTTCGGTTCGACGCGATTCTGTTTCGGCGTGCAGTGGTACTGGGGGTAGCGTAGCGATACGCATTTGTCTGGCACAGACTATAGCTCGTTAGATTAGTTGTTAAGTCTTAACTACAAGTTAATTAACTGTTTTTTTATTATTATTAGTATTGACGTCAATAAGTGCCTGTAAAGGTTTACATTGAATAAATAAACTATTTTGACTATTCCAGTTTGGTCGAATCCACTCTTAATATGGCATCAAAACAGTGTTTTCAGTTCGTGAGAATGATGCACAAAACTTTGCACTTATCACTGATCAATCTTGACATTGGACACGTCACTGTCGATACAAATTAGTGCTTTTTCATTCCTGTCCTACCTAGTTGCCTAATAAATATTATTTTATTGTATTAGAAGTCTCTCTTTACCAATTTGTTCCCGGTTGTTTTTGTAAGATGGCAGTCGTTAATACCAACCCCCAAGACTACAGCATTTCTAATGTAATGTGCTATCGTTCAAGTAGATATTATTATGCTGTTGATAATGACGTTTTTATTTCATGAAGGTGTCGAAAAAGAATTCCTTCGCGAATCCACGACATGCTATATTTTGACACAACTATGTCGAGGCAGGAAGCTAGTTTTACACAAAAATATATTTCCATGAACATGGCCAGTTAGGTAAAAAATAGGATAGGATAAGATAAGATATAGAGCGTTATTAACGCAAAAAAATAACAAATATGAAAACTGACCGAAAAAAAACCATTGAAAAATTAATGTAAGGAGGAAATCTTTAACACCTTGAGAATCGTAAAACCAGACAATTAAAAATCAATTGTTTCGCGACCGCCGGTGGTCTTATGATCCCTGACCTGTTTAAACAAGTGATAGGTTAGTAGGTACCTTTGTAATAATAACTTTAAGACTTTCTGTGTACCTACCGACTAAGAAATAGGTACCTAATTACATAACTAGGTAAGTAGGTAGTATTAGTAGGTATATTTCTCTACGAACGTACAGTCACACACCGAATAAATATTTTTAATTTTTTTTTAAATTAATTTTTGATAAGTATAGCGCCTATTCTTCACAAAAAATTATCGACATATTGCGTAAAAAAACTACGCACAGAAAAACATCATCTGGCCGGCAGTAACAAAGTTCGTTAGTTTACAGCCAACTTGAATTCCGAACGTTATACATCTAGCGCGTTGATTGGCCCGTCCTTATCACAGGACGCGGGAACTAACCTTGAATAGGAGTCCAGCCAGCGTGCCCTTTACCGGTAATTTATGGCGGGAATTTAATTAGGTCTATGTTGTAAATAATATCATTGGTTCTATGAAAGTAAACTATTTAGGTATTTACATAGGTACTAAAAAGTTAAGTGTGCCTAAAATATATTGCATAGGTAGTAACACCTAGATATTATCAACGTCGTCAACAAAACTCATTGCAATTCAGATAACAGCGCAAACCGGCTAAACATGGTAGGCACTTCCTTTGTTTAATGTGTCATTGCTCCATCTTGCACAAACTTTAATATTAATAATAGAGCCAAAACGCAAACGTTCAACATAAAACGTCATAGGTAAGTACAGTCTGAAATCGGATTGCTTTCGCAAATTCTCCAGCAAATGGCGAATAAACACGTGGAAACATTGAGGTTTACTAAACGTGGAAATAAGATGTCGTCTTGTCCGCCGGCCGGCTCCCGGGCTCCTAATCAATACCTTACACAACTACTAGGTCAGAACTACCGATTTTCTTCTCCCTATTGACACTAAATACCTAATAATTACAATTCCTTACGAGCCGAAGAACTATAATAGGACATGACAAAGAGAAACGGTTACAAATGGAATGTCAATCTGTGTTTGTTTGCGCTAAACTTCCGAGCCACACCCAACCGTGAGCAATTTCAAAATGTCAGAGAAGTACAGATTCACAATGAAAAAAATCAGTTACCTACTCTACTCTCATACAAAGTGAATGCTAGGAAACATACTCAAAAAGGTATTCGTAAGCAGTTTTAAGTGAAAGCACTGAGGCGTCACAAAATGCCGGCCTAACTCGACACGGGGAATTCGAAAATGGAGTTTCCGTCGATAACAATAACAAAAGAACGTCAATTACCTTAGCTCCGATCTGGTTTCCGCACTGTCCGGCCTGGATGTGCACGATTTCCCTCATTTTGTATGTGAACTTAATAAATTACTTATCACTAAAAATTTCTGCTCCGCACGCACCACGTACTACCGTGGTTGGTTGAAGAATAAACGCGTTTCGCTCGGTGCGAAGAACCTAGGTTTCATATTTATAGTGATGGGGCTGTGCCACTAGCAGACTGTCGATAAAATTTGTCGCATTGCGTCACATTAAAGTGATTGCAGTATGAGTTTTTTCATAAATATAAAATATTTTCCCCATATCATTTAATTAGATCACATTGATACCTTATAAAATTAATTTAAACCTTTAAAATATATAAATTAGGCATAGAAAACCAATTAGGCCTTAATTTGAATAAAAAAATAATAACTTTTGGGTAGATCTGATCAGACCATGTAATGTAGTACGAATACTACGATACGGTCCCTAAAAATATATAAATATATATGTGTAATTTAACTAAGTCTAATGCATAGATTACAAAAATAATAAGACGGCTATGCCTTTCAAAGTAAGAAGGATTGTGTTAATAAAAAGACTGAAATCGGTAGGCCGAAATGTAAGAAGTTGAGCTATGATCTAAAAATATATTGGTGAAATTTTTTTGTACTGAAATACTAAAAAAGTATCTTATCTTTTCTTATCTTAGTGGGGCCTGTAGAGGTTTCCCTCTCGCAGCGGCACGTTGACCTATTGTTATCTTTTGTAGGCAACCAAAAAAGCAAATAGTGTTGATTAACTTCGGCAGGCTTGATAAGTTTACGGTAGCTCAACTAGAAAGAGCACCTGGCCCGGATTTTCAGAAGGGTGCGGGTTCGAATCCTGCTCGTGAATTTTTTTCAACTCTTTTTGATTTGTAATTTGTTCGCAACAAAATTTGCGCTAAAATTATATAAACCATATTTATAACATTTTATCATAGCTTACCTACTTTTAACTGATTTTTAATGTTTGTAAAAATAATAAATTCGGATGCTGATGACGTAGTTTGTCGACATTGAATGGGCGCCTTTGGCTTTCAAAGTAAAAAAGTAAATAGTGTTGAATATTGGGCGGGCTGGATAAGTCCACAATAGCTCAACTGGAAAGAGCATCTGGTTCGGATTGCTAGAAGAATACGGGTTCAAAACTTAAGTAGAAATTTTTCAACACTTTTGAACGTTAATGGGAAGCACAGCATATCGTCCTCCATGGCTGGATTTAGAACTATTTCTAGATGCTGTTACAAATTCGATTACTGCTCTGGGGAGCTGTGATAGATAATTATGTGCTCCTGGGTGACTTTAACATTAATTTATTGAATACTGGCAACGCTTGGGTTAAACAGTTGAACGACTGTCTTAACTGTCTAGATCTTAAACAGTTAGTCGCTTCTCCAACCCATTTCACGCAGACCAGTGAATCATTAATTGATCTCGTGTTTACCGATCTTATATTAATAGCAAAGCGTATATCGGTGGAAGCCTTAGGTAACCTGATTGGACATGCAACTATTATTTGTGAATTTAACGTTAAAAAAGGGAAGTGTAAGCCGCTTACCTCCTTGGTCGAGTGGTTTGTGTGTACAAACCACCGGTTTTCATGGTGTCGCCATCTCTGAGGTCCCGGGTTCAATCCCCGGTCGGGTCAATTTAGAAATTATTGTTTTTCTAAATTGTCTCTGGTCTGGGTGTTTTCTATGTATAATAAGTATGTATTTAAGTTTTTTAAGTATGTTTATCCGTTGTCTAGTAACCATTTCATGAGTTTTTTCGAAGCTTCTCTTGGGCTGGATAGTTGGTGTGATTGTAGGAAAGAATATAGGCCCCTCAAACACATAAGTATTGATAATTTTAATAAAGATTTATTTAATTTTAATTTTAACAGTTGGTATTTGCTGTATTTGCTGATTTGTAGAAAACTTCTGTGATATTGTATTGTTTGCAGATGAAACTTCACTCATTTTTAATGTGACTAGATGTAAGAATAATTATGACGATGTTAACAATGCAAGTGCGAATAATTAACAGCTAAACGCTAAAAAAACGGATGTTAGAATGAATGGTGTAAAATTAGATTTGGTAGACTCAACAGTTTTCTTAGGGATAACCCTCGACTCAAAACTCCAATGGAATCCGCATATATCGAATTTGGCCGGCAAACTCAGTTCAGCAGCATATGCGATTAGAAAAATTAGACAATTAACAGATGTTGAAACTGCTAGGACTGTGTACTTTAGTTATTTTTATAGTGTCATGTCGTATGGCGTCCTTTTGTGGGGAACAGCGGCTGATGTTAAAACTATATTTATTTTACAGAAACGAGCAATAAGAACCATTTATAGACTGGGATCGCGAACTTCTTTGAGAGACAATCAGAATACGCGCAAAACCCGTGGCGTGACGTCATCGGATTCCATTCTCTCGCACGTGCGGCGCGACTCGCGCGATTTTGTTTTATTAATATGTCTGCTCTGAACTAGTGCAGTTGTGCCACAGATTACTTAGTAATTAATTGTGCAAATATGTAATCGAACGCCCGCCGGGTGCAGGCAGCGAGAGCGGCGGTGGGGGCTATCGGATACGATGACGTCACGCACGTCAGTCGAGTGCCAGCGAACTAAGCGAGGTAGTAGTGTTTTATGCAATTATTTATGTACAATAACTTTGTAAATACTTCTCGTATCGAAGTGATATAAAAACCATTGGTTTTAGAATAACGACTTATATAATGGTATAAAGTAAAAATGAACTTTTTTTTCATTTTTCCCAAGTCCATTATGAACATTAGAAACAGAGTAGTTAGGAAATTGTGATTGTTATGATGAAAAATGTTAGGAAGAACATTTTCGGAGTTCCGAGTTATGTATATGGAACCCACATCATGTCACCTTTCACCTACGTCCGTATGCTCGAAAGAGTTGAAAAAGCTTTTTTTGAGGTTTCTATACAAAAAAGTCTATGGATATTACCCATTATGTACCCGACAAAATTTTTGTTTGAACACCTTGGCTCTCTGGAAGTGAGAATAATTATTGACTAACCCACCATTTGCCTCAAAACCCTAAAAGGATCTATTGTCTGTCTGCCTTCTCCTTCACAATTTATTGTGTGTTCCGCGCGAACTGGAACCTCCAAAAAGTAGACGTGACCCTCATCGGCAACATAAACTCTTTTTTTGATGACCGAGGCCGCATCGTGGCACGCACGATGTCACCCTTTTAGTTCGACTTCTGCGCCACCTCATTGCACTCCGTGACACCAACACTGATTTTGGTTTTTCATTTGACCACTGGTTACAACACAAATAATGCATGCATTATTAAAATATTGTGAGAAATTGAGTGACCAATGGAGCTTTATCGGTATCCCGGATAGCGAGGATGTCAAACGATTTTATTATTTAGTTAATATATATATTTTTTTTCTTTAGTAATATAATTTGTAATTAATAGTGTGATTGTAATGGATATATGTCGTTTTTAAATCCAATAAATAAATGTAACTAATAATAAGACTGAAGGCGTCAGCGCACTTTAATTGGAACAACTGAGAAACTCACTACTGAGAAACTGTCTGTCTTATCACTTCGCCCTCGGAACTAAACAATGTCCGCCCCCCCATTAAGTACTTTTTTTATTCATACATACACACTTACAGTTCAGTACATTACATACATTTGTTGTATTGTCTTGTGTAAATATTTATTATAAAGTACAACATGTAAGTATGTAATGTAACGAATGTACGTATGTAGGTGTGAAATAGGATCGGATAGGAGGGGAAAGGACATCTGTAGAATAATTATTCAAATAATTGAAAAACAAACATAAAAAGCAAAATATAACCAATATTTTATTAGGCTAGACTAACTCACGAAAGCGTACTAAAACATAGATTTAACTATCTTATTAATATTATAGAATAAATTCCACACACTGAATTGTCGACAGCACATATATGCAGAAAGTATCGACACGGTCACAGCCCTCGAAATTCCTTCGCCTACTCCTATTGGTCGAAGCCGCCATGTTGTCACTCGAGTTGCATTGCTACCAACGAAAGAAAAAAAACTTCATCGATCCCGGTTTTTGCTTTAGTTTTGTAAAACGTAAACTATACTTTTATTAAACTGTACATCAAAGATTTTATGTTACGCATGACGTGTTGAAATACTAGGAGTAATAGTATCTGTTGAAATAATGCAGAAGTTTGATGTGATTGTTACATATGTTTTTTTCGTGCGGTTGGTAGTGAATACCGGGTCCGCCGGCCGGCCGCGGCGGCGCCAGGTGCCTGCTCCGCTATGTGTGTGTGTGTGTGTGTGTGTGCGTGTGTGGGTGCATGGGTGTATTTATTTTGTATGTTGTTGCCTAAGTACGTACCTGTCTCCTACCTACAGACCCTACAGACTGTAGGCTACAGTACAGCAGTGTATGTATTATTCTGTCGGTGGTAGGTATAGATAGCCGTAAATTCAGTGTTGACTTGGTGGACAGTATTCGCATGTTTGCCTTTATTTATAAATTGGGTTCGCCCAAAGAAGGCGATCATTGTAGGATTTGTAGGACCTACCTACGTACGTAACTACTGGTTCTTGTTTAAGTTATGATTTTATGCCGGCTTCATACGCTTGGTGTTTGCCGCAAACACCGATCAAAAATACAAATGCCACGGGATACGATGAAATTTGCACTAAAGTAATTAAATATTGTGTTAACGAACTTGCAGAACCTATTACACATTTAGTTAATCTTTCCTTAGAGACAGGTATTTTTCCTGATCTTCTAAAAATTAATATTGTTAAACCACTCTTTAAAAAAGGCACGAGAAGCATAATGAAGAATTATCGACCAATAACCTTGGCGAAAAAATTTAAAAAATTTTTGAATCGGCTATGAAGAAGCTTCATTTCTAAATTTAATATCTTGAGGTCAGAGCAATTTGGATTTCAGAGTAAAAAATCAACAACATTAGCAATTTTTAATCTGGTGCGAAATATGGCTGAAAATATTAACGCAAAAATACCAACTTCTGTAGTATTTTTTGACATAAAACGGGCTTTTGATTTTGTTTCCCATGAATTACTCCTTCGCAAGCTACATAATCTGGGAATTAGGAGCACAGCCCTAGACTGGTTAAAATCCTACTTGAGTAACAGGAAACAAGCAGTAGAAATAAATTATTTGGATAAAGATTCTGTAGTATCATCTTGTGAATCAGAATTCATTGTTAACACATGCGGTGTGCCTCAGGGGGTGTACTGGGCCCGCTATTATTTCTGCTATATATTAACGACCTCCCAGAGGTAACCACTCATAGGTGCGTATTATTTGCGGATGACGTGTCGGTGATCATACCATATAAAAATAGTAGTAAATATTTTTAAAATGATATAAATAACACTATTGACAAAATAATAAAATGGCTTCAATTTAATAACTTGACTGTAAATTTACAAAAGTCTAATTATATACAATTTGGAACTAATAGACAAACTAAATTAAAACTTAATATTAAATATGATGTTAAGTCAATTAGTGAAGTGACAACATTCTTGGGCGTTTTACTCGATGACAATAGTGGTTGGAAACAGCATATAGAACTCATCAGTAATAAACTAAGCCGCTACGTGTTTGTGTTAAATAGGCTTAGAGAGACTTGTGCAATTTTGGCAACTATCGCTGCATATCATGGCTATGTTTTGTCCTTGCTGAGATACGCGATTTTAATCTAGGGAAACTCAACGGATATAGATAAACTGTTTAGAACACAAAAAAATGTGTAAGGGCAATATGTGGCTTGTCACCCCGTGAGTCTTGCAGGCCTTTATTTAAATCACTGGGAATACTGCCTCTTCCATGCTTGTATATTTTTGAAGTGGCAAATTTCGTAAAAAATAATTTAGAACTTTTTGAAACCCGTAATTATTATAACAATAGAAATGTACGTAACCCTAATAGATTAATATATAATAGTATGCCAAAATTAGAATTGTGCCAAAAGCAGTGTAATTGTATGACTGTAAAAATATATAATGCTTTTACCAAATGCTTCAAAAGAGCTACCCAGTAAATTATTCAAAACGAAATCATTGACATGGCTTAAGGACAAGAATTTTTATAAAGTTAGTGACATGTTTATAAAATAATTTAAGTTATATTTATATTTTATTTAATTGTCTTTTTTATATTAATTTTAAATGACATTTTGTTTTTGTAATGTTAAAGTTAATATTAGGTTTTTTAGTATTAATTATATTGTTATTTGTACTTACTTACTTTTTAAAATTGCATGCTTCCAATGGTAAAACATGCGGATATTTCATAATTATGTAACATCTTTTGTACCATATTTTTGCAATAAATGATTATTATTATTATTATTATCACACAAAGTCCCAAACATCGACCACAAACACCCAACACAAATAGAAACAGGCATCCTCAAGCTTGGCGAACGTGGTAGGCTAGGCTAGTATATTCCGGATCGGCAAACATGACGGACGACGAATTTGTGGCAGCTATTAGTTTTGAGTTGACCTATTTTTATTTTAAATATAAAAAAAATGTATCAATGTTTATTATATATTTTAGCGTTTTATTAACGCTTAAATATACTTATATAAGTAAAATTTTTAAACACTGAAAATAGACGACAATTTCAGGCGGGAATCGAACCACGCACCTTCCGCATTCCGGGCGGCTGCCTTAACCACTTGGCTACCGAGGTCTGGTTTTCACCCGTCGAAATTTGTCAGTGCTTGATGCAATGATATTATACACTCATTGGCTTGATGCTTATGTTTTTTAGTCAACATTGCTTCATCAATTCTTAGAAGTTTTCACCTCTGAGATCCGAAAGATATATTTTTACAAATATTTGAACATTCGGTTCAGATGAAGCTGCGCTTATAGATTAATGTTTTTATATATTTTGGCGTTTTAATAACGCTTAAATATACTTACAAGTAAAATTTTTAAACACTGAAAAAAGACGACAACCTCAGGCGGGAATCGAACCACGCATCTTCCGCATTCCGAGCGGCTGCCTTAACCACTTGGCTACCGAGGTCTGGTTTTCACCCGTCAAAATTTGTCACTGCTTAATGCTTATGTTTTTTAGTCAAAAAATGTTACTTAAATTAAGTACCTATCAATAAAAAAATATAAATATAAAACTAAGGCGCGTCCAACGCATCGGTCACCTTCTGCCTATTTTTATGATTGGCATTTTTAGTATACCAAATGCATTGCTTATTATGGTATGCTTCCAAAAAGGATAGAGTTGTATCCTCAGACCAATCAGCCATTTTCTTAGCTCCGCCACATTGCGCGCGGAAAACTGCTGATAACCAGAACGCGAAAACTGCTGATAAAAATAATCATAAAAATAGGCAGAAGGTGACCGATGCGTTGGACGCGCCTTAGTTTTTATTGTCATTATGAACAAAAATATAAAGGAAATATTAATATTCTTTTATTGATACTTAATTTAAGTAAAATTATTTGACTAAAAAAACATAAGCATTAAGCACTGACAACAACGGGTGAAAACCAGACCTCGGTAGCCAAGTGGTTAAGGCAGCGGCCCGGAATGCGGAAGCTGCGTGGTTCGATTCCCGCCTGAGGTTGTCGTCTTTTTCAGTGTTTAAAAATTTTAATTTTACTTAAGAGGGTTTACGCATTTCGGTTTCCCATACATACTTCCAAGTCGAAATTTTTAAAAACTGTTATGCCAATTTTGATGAAACTTTGCATGCTAAAGTAAAACACAGGGATCTAAATAGTTTGTTGAAAACATTTTAATTTTTTTTTTATTTAGCTGAGTTATTGCGATTTAAAGCCCACTATAGAAAGTTTAAAATCGCATTAACTCAGTTATTTAAACGTTTTTGTAACTCTGTATGTTACTTTAGCATGCAAGTTTTATTGAAATCGACTTAATAGTTTTTAAAAATTTCGACTTGGAAGTTTGTATGGGAAACCGAAATGCGTAAACTCTCTTAAGTATATAAGCGTTATTAAAACGCTAAAGTATATAAAAACATTAATCTATAAACGCAGCTTCATCTGAACAGAATGTTCAAATATTTGTAAAAATATATCTTTCGGATCTCAGAGGTGAAAACTTCTAATATTTGATGAAGCAATGTTGACTAAAAAACATAAGAATCAAGCACTGACAAATTTCGACGGGTGAAAACGAGACCTCGGTAGCCAAGTGGTTAAGGCAGCCGCCCGGAATGCGGAAGGTGAGTGGTTTGATTCCCGCCTGAGGTTGTCGTTTTTTTTCAGTGTTTAAAAATTTTACTTAAGTAAGTATATTTAAGCGTTAATAAAACGCTAAAATACATAATAAACATTGATACATTTTTTTTAAATTTAAAATTAAAATAGATTAACCCGAAACTAATAGCCGCCACAAGTTCGTCGTCCGTCATGTTTGCCGATCTGGAATATACTAACACGTTCGCCAAGTTTGAGGATGCCTGTTTGTGTTGAGTGTTTGTGGTTGATGTTTGGGACTTTGTTTGTAGTGATCGGTGTTTGCGGCACGGCACCAACCGTATGGAGCCGGCTTGTGGAGACATCGCAAACTGTTTGCCGAACATCCTTTGATTTGTGAAGAAAAACCGACACCGACGCCAAACACTGGCGAACACAAACAAAAACAGGCAAACACACACAAACACTCGTCCACATGTTCGTGCTTGTTGTTTGGTGTTCGCTATTTGCCGTTGTTTGCCAAGCGTATGGAGCCGGCTTTATGATGTAAGTACGTAGGTATAGGTAACTACTTACTTACACAAGCAGGCAAATAAACGCAACCAACGCAAAATAAGTAGGTACCTACCTACTTAAGCTCATCGTATTCTTCCGTTTAAATTGTCGTTCAGGAGCGCTTACAGTGTACTTACCTACTTAAAAAAATATCATACAAACCATGTCCTGGCCTCAGACCAAATTACTTTTTATTTGGTCTGAGGTCCTGGCAATTACAAACACAACAAAAAATAATTAGCCAAACAGGTGCAGCCGTTCTGAAGTGATGCGTGATCACATACAACATCTAACTACGTGGCAATTGATTTTTTTTTAAATTAGGGAAGTACCTACCTACCTACATAGTAAGATCCAAATAAGTTTATAGGTACGAGTGATAGCTACGATGGACTATGTACATTTAACATTTTGCTGAACCTTAGTACTTACTTATCTATAAGTACCTGAATAACTTACTTACACCTGCCTATCTACAATATTTTCTCTTTTTTGACGACCGTGCTTTGTCGTGTGGGTAGCACGCCCGTTCTGTCGTCCGTCGCCATCTCGGGTTCAATTCCCGATCGAATAATGGGAATTATAGGTACAATTTAGAGGTTATTATACCTTTCATCAAAAACCCTGCATTATACTCGTTGGCTTCGCCAGGGGCCCAAGTCTGCTAATTTACGAATGGCATAATCGAATCGCAATTGTATCGTAATTGTATCGCATTGTAATTGTTTGACACATTTGGTATTCGTAAATGAGTAAGAGAATACCAAATGTGTCAAACAATTACAATGCGGTCCAATTGCGATTCAATTATGCCATTCGTAAATTAGCAGACTTGGGCCCCAGTTCAGTAACATAATAACATAATAACATACATACATACTTACATATAATCAGGACTTTTATCCCCGAAGGGTTAGTCAGAGACTAGGCAATGAGGACAGCAAAAGCAATCCTCTATTATAGTCCACGTTACTTACACCAAATAGCGACTGCACATGCGCTCAGCGTGACAGGTGGTCAGCCCATCGCCGCTCTATACTGTTGGATGGATGTTGTGCAGTGTGCAGTCCTTTCTTCGGGCGCTTCTCCCTCGCTCTCTCGACGGTACGACGGTAAGGGACGGGTATAACAGCGAAGCGGCGCGAATAATCGCGTTTTATATTTTTAAAAATTGATAGATGTAATAAATAAAAAACGATCGGTTAAAACTCTTCAAGTTATCTATGAACTTCATTTTGGTAAATGACTCATAATATCAAATCACTTATTTTAAGAATAAAACCTGGAAAAGAAGATAATATGACACAAAAACATGTAACATGTTTCCATCGGGTGTATTTTACAGATTAAAGCCTCAACAATATTTCATAATTTTCGCAGATATTAATTTTACTGTTTACTACTTCAAAAAGTAATTCTAAGAACGGGTTATTTTAATTTTTCACTAACATCTAGCCTTAAGTAGTTGTTTACGACACCTGTGTCCAAGGGAAGAGAGGGGTTGGTTGGTAATGGTATTATTATTTCAGGGCTAAGCTAAAGCCTTTACAGAATGGCACTGCAGCAAATTGTAAATGTCGTTACCTACTTTTATATTAAGCTGTGGTTTCTTGCGCCCGTTCTTCACAGCTAAAAAAATAAGCGTCCTGAATGGGTGATAAGTTAAAATTATGTTTTGGCCGATTCAAAGTTGATTGAATAAATACATTTTTGAGTTTTGAGCAGTCTACGCTATAGATACATGTAATAAATAAGGTAACAGACGTGGGTAATATGTATGTGTGTGCTATCACCAAATTGCCAGGATAGAGGCGCGGCATTGCGTCAGATGTTGCGGCAAACTGGGACACACTAACGAAAATAATAAGTACTAACGGGCTAACGGTAAAACAGTGGCACACACGGCAGCACGTTAACAATATACCTACAATACATATCCAAATTTTTATCCTCCAAACAGGTACAACTAGATTAGAAAATTATCTGTCGAGTTTTTGATAATTTTTATTGGTGACATCAGAAGTAGAATCTGTAGTAAGTACTATTTAGTTATTCTGTGGTAGAATTAGAAAATTACAGTACAACATAGAACTTCGGCCGTCATCATCATCAGTCATATGATTTTAATCCTCACTTACAAGTGATAAAATTCAAAATGTACTATAAAACAATTGACATTTTGTGACAGAAAACTGGCAATATTCTCCAATTGAATTACAAATTTAACAGTGGGGCCGTTTTTTAGGCAGCAATCGGTGTATTCTGCTATAGTTTATTTATTTATTTATTTAATTTAGGTACAGCAACAGAGTACAAATTACAACAAACACATAAAAACAATATCAAATACATATAGGCTAAATTTGCACTCCGATTATAGCTGAACCAAAGAGATTTAAATAGTCTTTGAGCTGAACACAGCATTTTCTTAGTAAACTACAGTTTTACATAAGTAACAAAAAAAAACGACAGTGATACAAAAAGAAAGAAAAAATTAAACATAATATTACCTACTAAAAAAATTTTTTTTTTTTATGACAATAAAAAATGTATAATAAATAACCTCCTGAGACCTAGGACTACTTTTTTCGGACTATGTATAAAAAAGTGATTTTTTATGAATAGTAATGCAGTAATGACTTAAAAAAAAAATGTGGAAAAAATCCCCTCCACCCCCTTCTTGTTTTATATTATGTGCTCATATGAGGTCACTCGGCGTTAGTCCTTGTATGATGACATAAAATATTTCAATCGATTTTTATTGTATTACTTATTATACCTTGAATAAAAGAAGTAATATCAGGTTTTTAATATTTATATTATAAGACTTTATCAAAACAAACATGTTATAGCTAGTGATCAGAAAAATCAGACTTAGCTCTAGAAAAACAATTGAAACAGACTAATACTAATACTTTACCAATGGACACTTTGCTAGCAATTACGTTGCATAGTGTTACGTAAATAAATGTTACATTTTGAGCACTTGGTCCTGCTTTTTTATTTGCAGCCCGGTAGGCGACATCTGTTTTGAACTGAAGTCTTTACCGGTATGTGAGAGGCTTTTTGAGTCCTTTCATGATCTGATGGAAGTGTGACGATTGCTACCTTTCTTCTTTTGTGTTTTGGTTCCAGTATTTTTATCTCTTTCAAAGTGTGGGCATTAAAGATTTACCGGTTTTTGATACAGCCGTCCTGTTTGTAGCATTAACCATTTCCTCCAGAATCTCATCGTCTATTATTACAGCAAGAAACCCGTGGCATTCCACTCCGATCGGTTACGTATCAGGTACGCTAGTTGCTGTAAGTCTTTGATGTCGGGCGTGAAAGGAATCTGGGTCCATTCTTGGTTAGTCTGCTGGTTTCGGTGCATCTGCACACCACGTCCGCGTTGACTCACGACGCGACTCCTAGTTGAGGATATTGGTTGTGAGCTCCTTTCTCTTCCTTTCCTCTTGCCAAAGTTCTTCCTCTACCTCTTGATCGACCACGTCTAGCTAAAACTGGTGGAAGCCGAGGAGAACTTGTACTGGCAGTATCTGCATTGACGAATATATATTTTCATGCTGTCTGGGTAACGTATCACTGGTGCTTTCTTTGTTATCTGAGCTGGAATCCCCTTCGACTTGGCTTAACGCAACTCCACCATCATGCTCTTCCTCTGACAATGCCTCACTGTCAATTTTTGGCAGCCATTCCAAAATATCTGCTTTTATATCTATAAAAAATAACCAATTTGAAAACTGATGTCATCAAGTGATGACATTAAAAAATTAGAATTGAAAACGAGTGTCATCAAATGATGACATTAATTTTGAGGTTATGGCGTTTACAATAAACTAGTGTTTTGCTTGAAACAATGGTTTACAAAAGTAGGTTAATAGTACCTCTATTGGTTTTATTCAAAGAACCATGAAAATAATGTACATATGTATGGATTCAAATTGATTTAACTCACCCCGCGGCATGATGACTCCTCTTGGTTACACTGTCTCCGTCACCATGACAGGTAGGCGTTCAAAAACCAAGTAAAGTGTGTTTTTATTATTTATGCACTCCTGATCTGCGTTCTAAGCCGCGCCAAATTTAAATTCGTGTCCATAGGTAAGCTCTGTATTTTTAATAAGTTTATGTCATCATTTGAGTACTCAGGGTCTCAGGAGGTTAAAACTACACAAAAACCGAAACAAAAACAATTCTATGATTATCTATGATCGAATCCACGGGGAGACGGTAAAAACGACCCATTTTTTTTATTACTTACGTACGGGTAAGCGCTTGGCCTTTATCCGAAAGTGGAAGCGCACTTCACCCGGAATCCTTATCTACTGATGCACTGGCTATCTTATCTCTAGCTGCCGGAACGCAACAATGCTACAAACATTGATGTTATGGCGACATATCTAGATAAGATGGTGGTAGCTAGCCAGGCACGCAAACAAGCCCTACCACCAACCAAACCGAGGACACAAACATGTACCCCCCGCTGGGAATCGAACCCGGGACCTCTGGGTTTAAACCGGTGATCTTAGCCACTAGACCACAGCTAGGCGGTTGAAATAATATAGGTAGACGTAAGTTACCTAAATAGTTTTAAAATTGCTATTTCAATGACGTATCGTTGACATAGAAGTCGAATCCCAAATTTCCAAACAATCAAATCAAATCAAATCAAATTTCTTTATTAACCTTGTAACAGGTACCGTTACACTTGGTAAGTCATAATATACATCAGAAATTAAGTAAATACATCATTTAAAATTAAAGAATTGAAAAAATTATAAATTAAAAAAGTATATAAACTTACGTAAATAAAATAAAAGTTAATACAAAATTAAAAATTAAAAGTAAATATTAAAAAAGTAAAAAAAATAGTTAAAAATTAAAAATGTCTACATTATTCACATATAAAATCATCTTCAGTTAACTTGATTGTCATAAATTCATTCATTGTATAAAAAGCATTATTAATAAAAAATATCTTCAGTTTTATTTTTAATTCTCTTGTGTCTAGGTTCGTCAAAGCTAACGGTAATTTATTATACATAATAATTTTATTATATTCTCCCTGCTTTTTTACTTTGCTGAGTCGGAACTTGGGTATTACTAATTTATATTTATTTCTTAAGTTATATGTATGAATGTCCTCTCCTTTTTTGTATTTATCCTTATTTTCATGTATTTCTAATAAACTTTTATATATATATAAAGGTATGACGGTCATTATTTTATTCTGTACATAGTACCTTCTTGCAGAATCTCTCCTTCTAACCCCGGATAAAATTCTTATTGATCTTTTTTGTGCCACAAGTACTTTTTTAATATCTGCACCATTTCCCCATACGGTTATGCCGTAACTAATTAGGGAATGTACATAGGCGTAATACACAGCAAGCAAAGTTTTATAGTCTACAAGCGGCTTAAGTTTTAAAAGAGCGTAATTTGCACTTGCTACCCTTTTACATAGCTTCTCTATGTGAGGTGTATGTGTTATAGTATAATCAATAGTGTAGCCCAAAAATAGATGTTCTTTCTTTGTTAAAGCGTTCTTTTTTGATTTTCGTGTTTGATGCTGTAGTACAATGCTTTTTTCTGTATTGAGTACAATGCCATTTACTTGAAACCACTCTTTCATTAGTTTTAGCACCTCACTTATTTTTTCTTGTAACATTATCGGCGTAGACTCTTTTATTCCTACAAAAGTGTCATCTGCAAAAAGATTTACAAATGCCCAATTAGGGAGACTACAAGTAAGGTCGTTAATATAAATAAGAAATAAAACTGGACCCAATATCGAACCTTGAGGTACACCAATCACAATATTACCGGTATCAGAGTTGGTTCCATTTGCTGTTACTATTTGCCTTCGATTACTTAGGTAAGATTTCATCATATTAAGCTCTTTACCCGTAAACCCGAAATATGCCAGCTTTTGCAACAGAATGTCATGCTGTAAGCAATCAAACGCTTTAGAAAGATCGCAGAATATGCTTGCGCAGTGCTGCGCCTGGTCCATTGCACTCAATATATAATAATATACGTTTTTTATTGCCATTTCAGTCGATTTATTTTTCCTAAATCCATACTGCGAAGGTGCAAACAGGTTATTTCCTTCAAAATACTCTACAATGGCACTTTTTAGTATACTTTCCAATTTTTTCGACAATGTCGGTAATATGCAAATGGGTCTGTAGTTATTTGCATCCGAATGTTCTCCTTTCTTGTACAGAGGTATTACCCGACCCATTTTCAATACATCCGGAAATACGCCTTCCTTTATGCACTCGTTTATGACATAATGGAGTAGATCAAACAGTAAATCATTAGATAGGATTAATCTTTTCATTGTGACTGTACTCATATCAAACACATCCATAGACGTTTTATTCTTGACATTTCTAATTATATGATGAAGTTCTTTTTTATCGATCTCATTAAATTCTATATTAATGGTTGGTTTTGTTGCATTGCTCATGTAAGCATGACTCTTAGTTACATCAGAATTTGTGTCTTTTGATATATTCTTTGCCATTTGAAGAAAAAAATTGTTAAACATATTAGCTAGTGCCGTCGAATCATCTATTTTATTATTAGATTCATCTTTTAATATTAATCTATTTACTTTGCTCTTTTGATGTCTTTTAGTTCGTATTTGCTCATTAATTACATTCCAAGTTTCTTTAATTTTATTGTTCGAGGTTTTAATCCGATGAGCGTACTGTAAGTTTTTAGCTTTTTTTAATACTATCCTTAAAGTTTTCTTATACTTCTTAATTAAACTTTGTCTATGCTTACAGGGGTACATGTTTTGCAAGAGGTTCATTTTCTCTAAATTATTCTTGGATTTCTCTATTCCTTTTGTTGTCAATTTATTGCTTTTATTTGCTTTCACTTGCATTTTCTTTTTAGGAAAGGCTATATTATAGTAAAATATAATTGCTTCGACCAGAATTCTCATTTTTTCGTTAGAGCCATTAGCTTCTGTTATTTCATCACATAACTTAATATAATTTTGACAGATTAGAAATATAAAATAATTTACATTGTTTTTTGAAAATCTACGTATTTGCTTATAGTAATTACTATTACCCCTTTCCTTGAACTGTTCTATCGGGAGAACTAGTTTGATTACATTGTGATCTGACAATTTTGTTTTTAATACAGTTGCATGAAATTCATTAAAATTAACAATAAAATTATCCAAACATGTACGACTATTTCCTTGTATACGAGTTGGTTCATTTATGGTATGTTTACAATTGAAATTGTCAAGAAGATGCAAAAATCTTTTTGTCTTATTATCAGGCTTTAATATATTTAAATTAAAATCACCGGCTATCACAACTTTTTTGCTTTCGCGAGAGATTATACATAATATTTTTGCAATAACATCTAAAAATATATCGATATCTTTATCAGGCCTATATATACAAACAATAACAATTTTTTGGAGACGTAATTCTATTGCTGAGATTTCACAGTTCATTTCGAAAGAAAGTCTATTCAGGTCACTTCTTATCTTGAATTCCTCTCCACTTTTAGCAAAAATAGCTGTGCCACCATGATCAAATATTTGCCTGTTAAATGTAGTTGAGACTTCCATATCTGCTATTTTCATTCCCTGTATGTGATGAGATTTCGCCCATGTTTCCGTCAAGCACAAGATGTCACAGTCTGTATCGTAAACCAAATCTTCCAATTCCATGTATTTATTGAGCATACTCTGAATATTTGAATGAACTATTTTTATGTCCCGCTTTTGGCCTCCGATGTCATTATAAAATTTTCGCTGTTTATTATTTCAATTTTGTTGTCTTTGTCATATTCACATTTTATAAATTTCAAATTTGATGTCCCCTTAAACGGTTGATTTAAGCATCTGATAATTGTATCTTCTATGTGTTGCCTTGAGGCTCTGAAGCTAGCTTTTTGCACATCTAAGTACTTAACGTTTTCGTTCATTCTTGCTAACTGTAATATTTTATTATTTATATTATATATCTCATTATCATTGATTCCATTAAATTTCATTCCAGATATTATCACACTGAATTCTCTTGTTGGTTTAAATATTAAATTCATTATTAGTTTGATGTAATCATTTCCCATTTTGTAGTTCTTAAAGTATTTACTTAGTAATAGAACTAGTACGTCGCCCTTTTTTAAATTAATTATTTTATTGTCCAAATCATATAAAATATCCCTTGATGACGCGTTAGGTTTACAGTTATTAGTTAGCTTGTATGTATTTTGTATGCCGTTTTTAATTTTAAGAGCTAGGCCTTTTCCAATTTCATCAGAAAAAATTAATACTTCATTTGTCTCGTTTGTCTTTTTTTCCGATTGTGAATTTATAATATACTTCGCAATAGGCGAATTTCTCTCGGCCTCCCGTATTATATACTCTGTGTCATATTTTTTTTGCATTCCTGCTGTTAAATTACTTGATAATGATAAAATTTTTTGTAGTTCGATAATTTTGAATTCCAATTTCTCTTGTGACTTTTTAAATATTTCGCACTTCTTTATTAGTTTTCTATTTCTTTTTGATATCTTGCGAATCATTTTGCGGGTTGTCTTTGTAATTTGTCTACTTTTTCTTTCCCTGACATAATTTTGCCTTTGTACTTTCCTTAACGTTTTTCTATTCTTAGTTAGAGTAACTTTTTTATTTCTTTCTTCTTCTAACCACATCAATAATTGTTGGTTTTTCTGCTGTAATTCAGTTATTTCATCTATATGAATTTTACACTCCTGTAAGGCTTTTGATGGGGCAATTAATGATTTATTTGGTGTCGTACTGATGTCTATATCCATTTTCGGTTTTTTCCTCTTCCTTCCAGGGATTGGTGATAAAAACCCATCATTATATTCCAAGGTTTTATACATTTCTACTGTTTTATTACATTTGGCCAGTTCTCTTTTTAACTGGATATTTTCGATAGATAAATTGTCAATCTCATTATTTGCTGAGGCAAGACTTATTTCTAGATTTGAAATTTTTTCTTTTAATCCGGTAACTAAAGCATCTTTTCCTATTAAAGCATCTGGTAAACTATTGGTAGAAGAATTAGATGATGTTGATTCATTATTACTTCCCAAGGAACTGACTCTCCTTCGTTGATAAACACGAAATGTAATGTTGTCCATTTTCAAAGAATATGTGGAAACACGAAGAACCAGTAAACACGCGAAAAAAATAAAATAAAATATACTTAAAAAAAACAACAAACAACAAAAACAAAAAAAAGAAGAAAACAAAAAAAAAAAAAAATAATTGTTGTCAGGATTTGAACTCTGACTTTCGAGTGGCTATGTCCAGCACTCGTACGCACAGAGCCACCGCTTCACTAACAGAAGTGACGAAACTATGAGTCTGTTGGGTGTTTAACATTACGATTGCAGAGTAGCAACGGGCAGTTCTTACAGAGTTGTTTTCCGCACACCGTCACTTATTTTATGTCACTACTATCATATTATTGTTTTGCTGAATTATATAATATATTACAACACTGTGAACTGTATCAAATCACTTTTGTCAAAGTGCTCACTGCTCACTTAAGTGTCACTTCGTATGCACAGCGTATCTCACTTGTTTTGTTCTCTTCACTCTTTCCATTGTTGGTGCCGGTGATGTGCGGTGATTTCTTATAAATATCTTTGTTGTACAACACAGATAACGTTCACACTGCTTTTATACACCAAACAACATTGATTTCTACTTAACTTCAAAGCAAATATGCGGAGAAACAATTATATAGAAATTAAAAACTCAGAGCTGTTGTTAACAGTAATATATACAGGTGCCACGGGATTATGCATCATTCTATTCCATATTAATTGTTATTATGGGAGATCGTTTATTTACAAAAAATAAGAAAATAGAACAACATTATTAATCTATTATCTATATTAATAAAAATCAATTGTGAAATGTTTGTGCGTGCATCGCTTCGTAACTTATTATCACGTTCGACCAACAAGCGAAGCTGCCAGAAAGCTGAGGGCCGATGACTTTGTGCTGGAGCAATCCTGGAGGAACGAGTGGACGGAGGTGACTGCCGGCCATCGCAACATCTTTCCAGACTAAACCCAAAAACCTATAGGTTTCTCCCTACAGAGGAAACTCTGGTGCCGCCTCAATAGAATCCCCACGGGACATGGCAGGTGTAAGTTCATGAAACATAAGTGGGGATGGATAGAGAATCCGCTGTGTGACTGCGGCCTTGAGGACCAGACTACCCAACATATTGTGGAACGATGTCCAAAGCGCCATTTCCCAGGTAATCCACGGGAACTACGATTACCTGGCACCAGCAGCTATAGACTGGTTGCGTGGCCTGGATGTGGACCTACAATACATATTAACCAACCTACAATTTATAAGGGGAGGTATTTCGAGCGTTTCTCTCTCGCTCTCTCGACGGTACGACAGTAAGGGACGGGTATAACAGCGAAGCGGCGTCAATAATCGCGTTTTATATTTAAAAAAATTGATAGATGTAATAAATAAAAAACGATCGGTTATAATCCCTTATGCTATTTATGAACTTCATTTAAATAAATGACTCATAATGTCAAATCACTTATTTTAAGAATAAAATCTAGAAAAGAAGATAAAATTACACAAAAATATGTAACTTTGTGAATTTATTTTATCAAGCCAACTTTATCAAATCGTGTTCCCATCGGGTGTATTCTACAGAATTAAGACTCGACAATATTTCATAATTTTCGCACATTTTAATTTTACAGTTTACTACTTCAAAAATTAATTCTAAGAACGTGTTATTTTAATTTTTCACTTACACCTAGCCTTAAATAAACTTCAGAACTTTTTAGCTGATTCTTTATTTGTTTTGTTTGCAATTTATTGTTAGGGCAAGGTTTGTGTGAACGAAAAGTCACAGGATACAGGGTGTTCACGAACGGACGGATGAATCTGCCGCTAGTTTATTATAAAATGAAACTAAATAACTTTAAACTAGAAACATAACTTTAAAAATATATATATTTCAAAGCGAACCCATAGAATCCTATCACATTAAAATTATAAAGGCGATAGTTTGTGATTGTGTATGTTTGTTACTTCTTCACGTCTAAACGGCTGGAGCGATTTTATTAAAATTTGGTATGGATTTAGCTGACGCCCTGGATTAACACATAAAATACTTTTTATCCAGATATTCCTACGGGAACGGGAACCACGCGGGTGAAACCGCGAGCGACCGCTAGTAATATTATAAACGCGAAAGTTTGTAAGTATGGATGGATGTTTGTTACTCTTTCACGTAAAAAATACTAAATGGATTTCGATGAACTTCGGCATACAGATAGTTTATAACCTGGATTAACACATAGGATACTTTATATCCCGATATTCCCACGGGAACCACGCGGGTGAAACCGCGAGCGGCTGCTAGTACATAATAATACGAACCGCTGACCTCTGCCGTGCGGCGAACCGTCCCCAAATGGCTGGCAGCAGCGTTGCCCCTTTAAATAACTAATTTTCTGTTTTGTGTAAGTAAATAAATGATCTCCAATGTAAGAAAAATAATTTATTATTGTTATGCCACTCTTTTAAGCTCCCAGCAGCCGAGTAGAAGTCTAAGTACCCACTTTCCTCTCGCAGCGAGCTATGCCATAAGCTTCGAGTTTCGCAATGCTGACTCACGCACTTTCCCGTCACTCAAGAGCTGATATAACGCCCCAAATGGCCGCGTAGGCGCCCGACGTTGCAGCATACATCTCTGTTGCCTTTTTGGATGTACACACCAGCACATAAACTTAACCAAAAACCGTCTTTTTCCTATCGATTTTTTTCCTTATATCCAAACAGCTAAAGTTCAAAATTATTGAAGAGATTTGATATTTTGTGGTATAGGTTGACCCACATGCTGGCGTCTCTGTACTTTCGACATTCACAAGCTCAACTAGTAATATTGATTTGAACCGTACCGTTAGTGCAATAAGAGTGGTTTTGGAGCTTTCGAATTGTTGCTGCCAAGCTTAAGTATTAATGGATTAAAAGCGTATCCATATGTGTCTGCTGGTCTGATATCGGTGCTGGCATGGTGCTGGTTATAGAAATGAAAGCTTGTACACTTTTAGAGAAGTGATTTTTTTTAAAAGATAACTACAACTCTTGCGCTTTTTACCTATAGCACAGGTACAGACTTACTGAAATTCTGGAAACTTAGAACAAAAGAACAATATTTTTTTTTAATAAACTGGACCATCATTTGACCACCAATCTAGCTGCTTGATGAGCAAGATGTAGTCTAGGGTGTTACGTATGATTATTTGAGGCGAGGTTCCATCGAAGTTTAAAGGTTGCTTCACACATATCAGTAAAGCCACAGTTCCGACACAGTACCGGCACAGTGTTTTTCATACATTCTCTATGAACGCATCCCTAACTGTCAGTGATAGGTAATGCTCTCATCTCAGTGTCAGTGCCGCCACCGGCAAATCACGGACGTATTCGTTTTGACAAAATTCATAGAGAATGTATGAAAGACTATTTTTCACTGTGCCGGTACTGTGTGCTGTGTCTGTCGGAACTGTGACGTCACTGATAATGAGTGAAGCAACATGGAAGCAATCAACCATATACGTAGCCGTGATGACGACGTCAGGACAGGAGTTCGATATTTGTCAATAATTTATTGTTGACATGACAGTGCCATTTACGAATTCTTTGGCGGTGTGTACAAAATCCCATAATTTATATTTTATCCCACCGACTCAGACCAACAATGAGCCTACCGACCGACCCATATGCCAGTTAGTCCACAGGGATATCCTGGATATCCTTTTTAAGCTGATGTCTACACACGATGCAAGACAAGTCACCTTAATAGTAGATTAAGTAACAGTTATCCGTACTACCACCACATGAATAAATCTACCACCCTCTCTTCCCTTGGCTGTCGTAAAATGCGACTTACGGACTAAGACTTTACATACTTCCAATCATTGATATATATCTTCCAATATTAGAGAAACACTCTCATTGGAAATACAGGACAGAATAAGGTCAGAGGTAAAGTCATTGTCTGTTACCCTGAAACAAGACTTTATGGTGACAACAGATTTTTTGAGCTGCGAACAGACCGACATTAAGCATAATCTAGCACAGGCTATAGCTAAAGTAGCTGAGCTTGAGGCGGTTAACGCCAAGCTTCAGTCAGATCTTACCGAGCTTGACTTACGCCTTAGCCAATCTGAGAAAAACTCAAGAAGCTATAACCTTGAGATCCAGTGTATACCAGAGCACCGAAACGAGAACATAGTTACTTTGTTTAAGAAATTATGCGAGCTGATTAAACTCCCTATTTTAGACAACGAAATACACTCGTGTCGCCGGGTCGCTAAACTTAATCCCTCATCAGATAGACCTCGCAACATACTAGTGACCCTTCCTTCAGAACGCCACCGTGACGCCATCATTTCTGCAGTCAAACGTTACAATAAGGGTAATCCAACGGAACGACTTAATTCGGCACATATTGGCATCACCGGGGATAAACGCCTAATCTTCGTAGGTACATCGAACATCATCATCACGAACATCTATCGAAAGCATCTAAGGAGCTACACGCAGCAGCTCGCAGATTGACCAAAGAGAAAGGCTTTAAGTTTGTGTGGGTTAAATACGGCCGTATTTATATAAGGAAAAACGACACCTCGCCTGCTTTATATGTAAAAGACATTGATAGCCTAAAAAAGGCCGTATCTTAATTAATGTATGTAATTTTAAAATTAATATTTTTTTATTTTATCTTTACAAAGTTACAAAATTATTGTTTTTTTTCTTTTATTGTTTAATTGCACTAGGTTAGGTAGGTACTTAACTATTATTTGATTATGAAAATATTCTATCAAAATGTTAATCGAATTAGAAGTAAACTGCAACAGTTATATATTAATATTTTGAGTGAAAATTATGATGTCATTTGTTTATGCGAAACTAGCTTGGATGGTTCTTTCTCTGACAGCGAATTCGTGGATGACAGGTATACTGTATTTCGCAGAGACCGTGAAACTACTAGCTCCTCTAAGAAATCGGGAGGCGGTGTTTTGATAGCACTTAAAAATAATTTACTGGCGGTAAGGCGTACGGAATTTGAGAGCTCTCTCGAGGACTTATGGATCACTATTCGCGAGGGTCTGGAGTCACGCAATCCTTCATTAAACATATACCTTGTGTACTTGCCTCCGGATCTTAGCATTGCTAAATGTCAATATTTTTATGACCACTGTTATAACACGCTTTTAAATTGTAACAACTGTGACTCCAAAACTATCATCGTTGGTGACTTCAACATACCAGGTTTAATCTGGTCACTAGATCTATCTTCTCCGCCTCGCATGATTTGCAGCCAAGCCTATGACTCTAAGTCAGCATTACTTATTGACTTGTTAGAATTGGGTGGTCTCTCTCAATATAATCATGTGAGAAATTCCAACGATAGAATCCTCGATCTCATTATGACAGACTTGCCCGACTTATCATTATCGGAGTGTTCACCTTTAAGTACACCTGATCGCCATCACCCTGCCATAGAGATTACCGCCAATGTTAAATTTAATGACAGGGAGATGTTACAAAACAATGCAAAGGTGCCTAATTTCCGTAAATGTGACATTTCTAAATGTATCGAGCAACTTAATGCTGTCAACTGGTCACATGTTCTTAACAATAGTACTGTAAGCATGGATGTTGTTTGTTTTTATGATGTCTTAAACGATATTATAAAAAATAATACCCCACTTAAGCTAATTGGTAAGTCTAATTATCCTGTATGGTTCTCGAGTGCCTTAAAAGCGTGTATTGCCGAGAAAATCCGCACACATAAAAGATTCAAAAAATATAAAAACCCTAGGGACTACGACGAGTTTAGATTGTTGCGTTCCAGATCAAAGAAACTCATAAAAGCCTGCTACAGTAATTATGTTGCCAACGTTGAGGAATCACTTGCGGAATCAACAAAGCTGTTTTTCTCTTTTATAAAAAACAAAAGATCACGCCCATCTATTCCCGACACCGTTAGGTTTGCTAATAGAACTGTCTCTGGCGGTCAAGCCGCTGCTGAATTATTCTCAGAGTTTTTCTCCTCGGTGTTTACGCCTGACAGTGGTTGTGCTCCTCCAAGGGTGGACCGGCAATGCTTTAATAACACTCTATTCGCAGTGCGAGTGTCTGAAGAGGATATCTTTGAAAAGCTCAAAGCATTAGCCCCAAACAAAGGAGCGGGACCAGACGGAATTCCTCCTTCTTTCATTAAAAGCTGTGCAACAGCACTAACAGAGCCGCTTTATATTATATATAATACTCGTAAGTCCTTACAATCGGGTATTTTTCCTAGTCCTTGGAAGACGGCACACATTGTTCCCATACTTAAGACTGGTGATTCTAGCGATTGTACTAATTACAGACCAATAAGCATATTGTCTTGTTTTGGTAAAGTATTCGAGTTCTTGGTATATAATCAACTCTATCACCACTGTATACCACATCTCTGCCAAGAACAGCACGGCTTTGTTCGTGGGAAATCTACCGTCAGTAACTTGTTAGAATATACTAACTTTATTTGTAAGGCATTCAATACCCATGGTCAGGTGGACTCTATCTATACAGACTTTCAAAAGGCCTTTGACAGAGTCAATCATAGAATCTTGCTTTATAAACTACAGAGTATGGGTGTTCATGGCTGTCTTTTACGCTGGCTAATGTCTTACATCTCTAACAGGAGCCAGTTGGTCGCTCTTAAGGGCTATCTTTCTCAGTCGGTCTCTATCGTGTCTGGCGTCCCGCAAGGGTCGCATTTGGGGCCTTTAATGTTTATTATTTATATAAACGATTTAATCCCTAAGCTAAAGAACTTATCTTTATTATACGCAGATGACCTAAAAGTTTTTTGTCAGATAAATTCGGTTAGAGACTGTATAAATTTGCAAAGGGACATTGATGTTATCTTGAGCTGGTGTAGGGTTAACGATATGTCTCTCAGCATTGAAAAATGCTCTATTATATCATTTACTCGCAAAAGGAGCCCCATTGTTTTTGACTATGCTATTGGTGGTATAAAACTTAAAAGGCAAACAGTGTTGCGTGACCTGGGTGTGTTCTTTGACACTAAGCTAAGTTTTAATCACCATTCCGAGGCACTGTCGAGAAAATGTAATAAGCTCTCAGGCTTCATTTGTCGTGCATCCAGAGAGTTCAAATCTCCGAGGAGCCTACTTATTCTCTTTAAATCGCTGATCCTGAGCCAGCTGGATTACGCTTCTGTTGTTTGGTCTCCACAATACAATGCGTACGTCAACATGCTCGAGTCGACTCAAAGACGCCTACTCAGAATCTTGACGTTGAGATTAGGCCGCAGAAGAGAACTGACAACGTATGAGGAGCGCTTGTGTTACTTCAACGTGAAAAGCCTAGAAGTCCGACGCAAACTGCATGACCTCACCTTTCTGCACAGGATCTTGAGTGGCTCACTGACAACTACTCTTTTGTCCGAAATAAATTTTAAACTTCCAAGCAAATCCTCGAGACGTGATTCTCCATTCTCAGTTCCTTTTTGTAATAATAACGTCTCTTTCCATAACCCTATCTTTAGAATGTGTCGTGAATTTAACGCGCTGCAGAGTCAGTTAATGTGTATGCCTGACATCTACGGTTCATCGCTCGCTAAATGGAAGTGTATTCTTTTTTCAATTATTAAATGATTATGTTTGAATGGTACTAACTTAAATTTTATTATTAAATTAAATTTTATTATTGTTATTTTGTTTACTACATTATACATAATTTTATAAATTTTGTCTTCCTATAGGTATTTAATTTTGTGTGATTTTATTTTATTTTAATTTTTGCTTTTTTTTTTATTAATATTTTAGTCTTTATGTTCTTTATGTTCTATTGAATTCCATTTGCTAATCAACATTATTTATAAGATTGCAATTCTAATTAATTGTCTATTTTAATGATTTTTTTTCTTTTTTTTGTTTGTTAATAATTGTCATAATTTAATTAATTATTGTGGCTTGCATTACATGTTGTCTGCACATGCCCGTGGAGTTACAGCATACCAATGTTACTGTGTCCTTGTTTGTTTTATTGTATTTTCCGTTGTAACTCTGTTATGTGTGGCTAATAAATAAATAAAAAAAATAGCATAGAGGGCGATGGGCTCTGTCTCGCTGAGTACCTACGTGTGTAAGTCGCTATTTGATGAAGAGTGGAAAAGTGGTGTCTGCTATAGAGCAGAGAACTGCTTTTGCTGTCCTCATGGCCTGGTATCTGACTAACTCTTTGGGGATAATAGGTAGTCATGATTGTATGTAAATGTATTATGTATGTATGTACTTATGTATGTATGTAGAGGAAGTATTTTACAATCGCTATCAAAAGCGCGGTAGCTCATAGGGTTGCCTGCCACCTTTTTTTGGGACGAATAAAGTACTTTTTCATTTTGTTAGAACAAAAATAAAGTAGGTACACATCCCAACTAGCAAATTGGTCATATAAAAACTGTGCTATGCGACTTTCGGTCATATAACTGTTGAATTGATGTTATTGGACAACTACATCGTTTTGTAACCGTTATTCCTACAACGATTTAGTCCCGTAACTAAATGGTCCACTAAATAAGTTGAGTAAACGTTTTTACGACTGTATTATACAACGTTATATAATGGTGCCTGTGTATAGGTTAGGTAGACGTTTATACGACTACATACCTCGTCGCTGATGATAAGCGAAGGACGTCTCCCCATCTCCTCTGGTGGAGGGATTAGGGAACCGCGTCGGCCAACCGGAGCGCCAGGTACCAAGGAAGGCTTTCTTGGCATTTCGGGTTTCGGCGATTTCTCGCGAATAACTTCAATCTTGGGTGCAAAAGGCTTGTCGTCGGGTGCCTTGATTTCAGGCACTATCGGCTAAATAATAAAAAATTCTTGATCAGTTGCCGTTAATTTAACATTGAGATTAAAATAAACGCTAAGAAACTGTGAATCCTGCCAAATTCTGAAAACTAAGACTTTTTTACTGAATCTGCGGTTTAGTGGCTAACTCACTGACTTCAGACTTCAAAAGTCCCGGGTTCGGTTTTCAAAGGGTTTAAGGTACTCGGTTCGGTTAGCGGCAGGTCTGTTTTCAAGTCTGCCTGGCCCGATACCACCTACCATCTTATTTAAATCCGCCGTAACAATGTTTATAGCATTATTGCATTTCGCCAAAGTTTTACGTAATTTATTCCGATAAAAGCCTGTCTCGGACCTTTAACACATTGACTGCTACAAAACCAGACACAATTAAAAAACAATAGAAAACCCCACGGCGCCGTGTAGTCGGCAGTGAATACTACCTCTGTACAAAAATTACTTGATCTGTTGCTTTGTACATTGATGTAAAAGAAGTAAACAGACATACTGTCGCATTTATGACATTAATTTGAGTTTGTAATAAAAAAGGGATAATTAAATCTAAAATCGAACAGTGGTTTTTTGAATTAGGACGCGATTTTCAGCGCGTGTTACATACAACAACTTTGTTTAAAAAATATTGAGGCATTGTGATTCGAACCTTGTCTTTTTCCGGCTTGTCTCTAGTTAACGGAGTTGGTGAAACCTTATCGTATATCTCAAGGTCTGGTCTGTCGTAGTCAGCAATTTCAGGCAAATCTTCGGCCTTTTTCTTGACTGAAGTGATCTTGGCCTTTTTGACTTCTTCTTCAACCTTCTCTTCCTTGACGGCCACTTTCTGCAATTGCATTGATACGTTAACCAGTAATGTATAGACTTATTGTACAGTCACGAGCAAAAATTGTAAACAATTGTAACTCATAATACAATGGAATAAGAGTCAAAGTGTATACATATTGGTGCTCGTGACGTACCTGTTGGAGTGATAATCCTCGCAATATTTAAAATACGAAAAAAGTGAATAGCTCTTTTTTAAACAGTAAAAAAGACTTTTTATTACCAAATTCGAGTGTAATTAAATAGTTTCATAATGTTTGTAACTTACCTTAACAAATTAAAGTAAGTACTAAATTCCACAAAACGCTTCATTTAAACACATTTTTTGATACAATAAAACATTTACTTATTAAGACTAAGTTATATTAGTTAGATAAGCATAAGCAGGAAATTCATATTCATAAGATTCATACAACGTCGAATTTAGGTAGACGTTACGACTGATTCCTACAACGTCGTATAGTGGTGCCTGTGTATAGGTTAGGTAGACGTTTTTACGACTGATTAATACAACGTTGAATAGTGGTGTTAGAGTATAGGTTACGTGAACGTTTTTACGGCTGTTTTATTATATCGTCGTATTATGAAGCCAGGTTGTAGGTCGGATAAATAAAAAAAATATGACACCATGTTTAAGGGTTTTATTTAAATTAAAGGTTATCTGTTCATGTTTATTATCTCACGGAACTCTAGAATAATTTATCATGGCCGACCATCTTGGTCGCAAGAAACCGCATTATGCCTTATCATTCTATAATTTATGTATAGAAGTCGTTTCTTAACTTAGACAAGATGGCTGCTATTTTAGTATGTAAACAAATTTTAAGCAATAGTCTACAATAATTTAATTTCAAGAAATTCGAAGGGGACGTAAAAAATTTCACAACAACACACATATCTTTCACCACAAAACTAAACGTCCCATAAGAACTAGGTGCACTGCACACATTAATCCTTACACTCTGTTCGTGTATAATATTGTTAAAGTAAATGTAAAACTAGTTAAGTAAATTATAACTTATGTACCGTTTAAATTTTGTATTTGATAACGCGCACTTTTCCAGCAAACATCACAGGAACGAATGAATGGAATGAACTGAATGTGTACAATAAAAGTCGATGTTAAACACTTAACCGACATTACAGTCATCTTCTTATGTCTATACAATTGATAAAGGACTTCAGTGGTTCGATAACAGTCGGTCGAAAACTTTTATGTAACATTTAAAAGTTCTTGACTGACGTTTATTTAACTTGTAAATAACAATAATGTCGTTTAATATGGGCCTATTTCGCGTTGTATAAACGTCTACGACACGTTTATATGACCCAAAAGATTATATTTATAGAACCAAAAGGAAATGTAAAACGTTTTCCTAACTATTATGCAACTATAATTTGTTACTTGGGACTTAGCATAAAAAAAGTATTTATTTATTTGTCTTTAAAAACGTGTTTTTTGTTGCTCTTTGAGACATTTAACAAATATTTGTCTTTTACGTAAATAGTTTTACGTAAATAGAGTATTTTAGCGTACTTTATTTGTGTCGTAGATTATAAAGTACACCTACATGAAAAAGAGGACTATACTCTATTTTAGAGTATGGGGTGGCAAACCTAAGCTCAAGCTGTCAAACTTCGGCGACTATTGCTGAGGTACGGTGAGTCGGTGACATTAGGGATGATTGATTGATTAGTCTAATTTTCGTCTAACGGTAGCTAATTAATATTTTGCTCTATCTCACTCATACATAGGTTCACGGCTTTAACCGCCCCTGTGGTCTAGTGGCTAAGCCACCGGTCTCAGACCCAGAGGTCCCAGGTTCGATTCCCAGCGAGGGGTGCATCATAGTGTGCTCGTTTTGGTTGGTGGTAGGGCTTAACAAGTTTGCCTGGCTAGCTACCACCGTCTTATCTAAGTTTGTCGTCATAACGATGTTTATAGCATTGTTGTGTTCCGACAGTTTGAGATAAGATAGCCAGTTCCTCAGTGGTTGAGGATACCGGGTGAAGTGCGATTCCACCTTCGGCCATATCGTCACTTATCATCAGGCGAGATGAAGGCCAAGCGCTTACCTGTTGTAGATAAAAAAAACTATTTTCCCTAAATGGTTAGTCAGAGACTATGCAATGGGGACCGCAGAAGCAGTCCTCTGCCATAGTCCACTTTTCACCAAATAGCGACTGCACACGTACTTAGCGTGACAGATGGTGAGCCCATCGCCGCTCTAAGAAGCTCGGAGTATGTAAAGTCTTTAGTCCGTTAGTCGCATTTCACAACACCCAAGTGAAGAGAGGATAGTAGTACGGATAACAGTTACTTAATCTACTATAAAGGTTTGCCTTGCATCGTGTGTAGACATCAGCTTAAAAAGGATATCCAGTCCAACTAACAATATACCCTTATAAAATTAATGTATAAGGTCCGTACTCTAATAATGGTTTTAAAATAGCAATCAATATGTCTTTGAACCTTATAATGGTACATTATAAGAAGATTTAGCTAATACTACCATTATTCTTGTAATTTAGTTGGGTAAACGGTAATAAATCCAAATAATATAGCCACAATAAGAGTTCAAAATGTGTTATTCTTATAAGAGCTAGTTATATGGCTTTTTAGCCTCATAATAATCAAAAGCTATGTAAAGGTTTCTAATAGGGCCAATTATTCTTATAAAAGCAATTCACAGAGTAATTATATGGCTTTTTAATTTATAGGAGCTTTTTATAAGATGTCTATATGACAAAAGAGTTAAAGCATTTTATTTAGTCTTTATAAGAATAAAAGCAAACCATATTCGATTACATATTATTTATAAGAGCGTTATTCTCTAGATGACTACATTCAAGTGTTCTATATAACTTTACAAAAACATGGTACATCATGGTTGAAATTATCTAGCTGTTACAAAAACAGCCACGGGTTCCGTCCATTTGAAATTCATTGAAATTTTGGTGTAGAGAAATAAAAGATTGGGCAGTAAAAATCAATATTTCCTTAACTTTTAGGTATTTATTTTAAAATATTACACCACGTAATTAGACGATTAGGCGCGTATTGATAGCTGGCTGGCTGCTGAATTACCTACTTAAGAGACTGAAAGAAGTCTATTACTATTATTAATGCGTTTACTTAATTTCTTGTTTCAATAGGTTGGGACTTCTATTACTTCGGTTTTAACTAATTTAAAAAAAAAATATTATCCTGCAAAAGAAATAAGAATTAAATTATGAACAAAACAATAAAGTTAAATTTCAAAATTATTTTGTTTTACATGGTTTACCTACCATGTAAAATAAATAAAAATTTTCGCGCAATAAAATAAATGTTGGTACGGAATTTTACTGGTGAGAAAAGAACCCTAAATATATACAAAATGGCAATAGCATAAGCTTAAGTTTCCTTATAAATGATGTGCGATTCCTTCTCTCCTTATAATAGCCTTATTAAAAACATGAATAAATAATTAACCATTTTTGTATCACAAAACAGCCTAAATTCAAGGGCGCGTTGATAATATAACACACTGCGTACCACATTTTGCCATGCATTTGAATTCCCACACCGTTTTCACTTTATACAAGCAATTATAATCAGTAACAACCTAAAATAAATTATAAACTTACCTACTGTTCTTGTCATAAAAATGGTTGACGCTGTCACTTTAATTTTTCGATAAGCTTTTACGAAAGTGTAAATCACTATCCATAATACTTATTACAGAATCATACATGCCCAAGTAACACATAAGCAAGATAACAGTACACACTTAGAACTTTTAACAGTTCAAAGATGAATATGGTTTGTGTAAGAGCTTTGGGAATAGCCATATACTGAATAAGGTTGAGTACAGACCCTTAAAATACTTAACGCTTAATAAATTCTGTATTTCTGTCCTTTCCTTCTTTACGCTTAATAACCAATCTCCGTAAGATTATTAGACAGACGTTATTAAGCATTACGCATTCCAGGTGGCTTAAATCTGAAAAACAGTGCCTTCGGTAGCATTTATCTGATTAACAATTATCTATACTGCTATTATTAAAGCAGTACTAAGCTTGTAGCGTTTGAAACAGCTAATTGCTGAATAAAGTATCACCTTCTGAATAATATTGTTTATATAATTATGGTATTCAGCTTGATACTGAATAATTGTTTTTACTTTATCTTTAAACTGTATAAGATTCTATGTTTTACTCATTATTCAGCTGCTGAATAAACAATATTATTTGTGTTTTTAATAAGCTTATTTCAGTACAATAAAGAGTTTCAACTAACTTATTCAAATTAAAGACCACATTTGTATTGATATAGCGCCCATAGCTTAATACCAGCAATTAGAATATTATTGTACGTATTTATTTTATGCGTTGTTTAAATCATGGATCAAAAGTCGTGGCAAAAGCGTAAAGAACCGGTCATATCGAAAGAAAATTGTTAAAAGAATATTTAAATATCAGCAGTAGTAATTGTCCAAGTGTCATCAACAGTAATGATCATGACAGGATTTGCGAAAATAGTTTAAACAAAACTGAACCCGGTCCCAATCAGCAAGCGTGTTTTCCATTTAATGATAAGGGTTCCGTCCTCAAAAAAAAATTAACAGATTTTGGGATTGGAAAACCGAAAGATCTAAAAATCTAAGTATACAGAAAATTTCATTTCTGAAATGGTTATTTTATTAGCAGAAGGTATCGCAATACAAGAAAATAAAATATTTTATTTGCGTTATTTGCTTGTTTCATCGTAAGCCAATCTGCGCGAGGTTGGACACTGCTGTCTTTTCTTAATTAATAAATCCGCATTATATCTTGCCCATCGAAGTTGTTCTTTGTTCTTCCATTGGGTCGGCACAGTACACAAATCTGAATGACCCTTACAACGTGTTGAAATTATTTTAAACGTCATTTTTCTGAATCGAAATATAAATTATAATTAATAATATAATAATAAGTCTGCCATTTGTACATCCTATTGTTGTGCAATAAAGATTAAATAAACTAGTGCCCAGTGCACACCACACACACGAAACCTGCAATTTTTTTTAAACATAATAGATACTATTAATAGTCTTTTTCACGAAAAAAAAATAACAAAGATGCTGTGATTTAAATGTAAGTAATCAATTTAGTGAAAGCCTGATGGGAAAGTTACACATTATAAAAGGTTTTTGTTCGTTCGATTAGAGAACCCTAAAAATGTGAGTAACTAATATAGAAATGTGGTCAACTATATAAATGTTATTCATAAGTAAGTGTAAAGAGACTACTCTTTTTCAAGTTATAGTTTAGTAACAAAACATGTGTGCACTTTTATTCAGCATTATAAAACAAAACATCGATCGCCATTGAAATCTTTGTAATTAATTCTTACAAGGAATTTACGAGATCACCAAAATGCTTATTAATCTTACAACTACAACATTTCCAACTCAAGTCAGGTTATTTTGTTGGATAAAATGGCTAGAATTAGATAATTCATCACAAGTACTTTTGTCAGACCTAGGTATGTATGTATGAAAATACTATTTACAACTAATTATCTTGATTATTAGCGAGGCGCGTCATTAAAATGAAAACAAAACACGTACTATTCACGACAATATTACTTGCGCACTAATAATTAACATGTAGCAGACCGCTAACTTGTAAATTAAAATTTACTTACCGAATAACTTAAAGTTCACGTCATGTCAAATAAAGGTATCGACATTATTATTGAACCCAATTTATTTCTTCTTTTCCCAATTTCTATGAATATTGCTTGCATAAATGTCAACAATAAATTAAATGCTTAATAAATTCTGAATACTCTAACCAATTCGACGTAGCTGAATAACTGAGTTGTAAAAGCTTTATAAAAGCAATGTGTGCAGTTATTCAAAAGTTATTAAGCTAATTGTAACATTAGCTCCTACTCAATTGTTACTCAGATGTTATTCAGCGTTAAGCATTCAAAATTGGGGCCCTTTTTGCTTGAATAACAGCTGAATAGACGGTACTCAGGCGTTATTCAGCTTAGTATTCAGCTTATGCTCTTGATGAGTGCTCTTAATCAATCTTTATTCAGCACGTCTGTGTTACTTGGGTGGGCAAACAGCTTTATAAAATACTTTGCTTTGCTGGTATAAATTTTACTCCCTTGTTGCTGGCTATAATAAAACACGTATAAAAAGAAAAAGCTAACAATAAATCCACTATAAGGTAGGTATAAAGTTATTGTCCTTATAATTTGTGCCCAAACGCTGGTTTATAAGAGATAATACGGCTATTAAAAAGCTATTAATTTTGGCAATGTAGGCCATTATAAGAATAGTTTTTGTTAGTTGGGAGGATATCCCTGTGGACTAACTGGCATATGGGTCGGTCGGTACTCGGTAGGCTCATTGTTGGTCTGAGTCGGTGGGATAAAATATAATTTATGGGATTTTGTACAGACCGCCAAAGAGTTTGTAAATTGCACTGTCATGTCAACAATTATTGACAAATATTGACACTGTTATAATCCACGTTTCACCATCGCAGCTCTTTGCTGTTGGATGTATGTGCAGTATTTAGTCCGTTAGTCGCCTTTTACGACACCCAAGGGGTGAGTGAGGGGTGTGAATTCTTTCACCGCGCTGCCCGCCGCAACACAGTTAATCTCACTCAGGCCCACCCATTTTTTTACAATCGAGATGTTGGACAGATGATGGTTGACTCATGTGCGCGTGGGAATACATCCATTACGACCATGAGTGTCATAATGACAGACAAC